>CAKNYM010048741.1:19754-56268 GCA_932195095.1 Andricus curvator
ATATTGTATATAATTTTTTATATGAAGCAAATATAATTTGTAATATATTTATTATGAGAATCTGTTATGGTTGGATGGTTGGTTTGGGATATCATTTACTTTCATTCACTTTTCTTACTTCTCCCTCCTCTACATCCCAACCCCTCACAATGTTCACATCCCTCACTTCACCTATTTTCTACTTCCTTACAATTCCTTACTGCCCCTCACCTTACATCCCTCACTTACACTTACTTCTTCTACTTCCCAACCCCTCACATCCCACACTTCCAATCACATTACTTTCCTTATTTCTCCATCCTCTATTTCCCCTAATTCCACTCACATACTTCTCCTCCCTTCCCTTACTTTTCTCTCGATCATATAAATTAGATTTATAAGAATAACCCTTCGGTGGCACACATCCCGATGCGTAACGTTGCTGGCTTTATGAATTCAAGCGAAAAAGGCTTCCCGCAAAGAGCCAATTCATTATTTTAAATAGCCTAATTTTTTACACAATCTTGGATAGTTCCCTCAAAGAAAGCTGTGGTTTATTTAGTTCAAAATTTCTTTTAAGTATGAAAAGAAGATTGTAGAAGTTAAAAAATAGCGAAAAATGACATTTTTTACGAGTTGGAGGGGGTATATGGCTAAGGTGACAGGGTCCTATAAGTCCTATTTTCAAATGCTCAAGGGACTTAATTTGAGGTTGAACATGCCTGGGGTCTTTTTGACCCCTGTCTGTTATTGAAGGTTAATAGAGATCATAATAAAGCGTAAAAATGAATTTAAAAAAAAAAAACATTTTCTTCACCTGTGAAAGTTGTTTTTCTACCTTAAGTTTGTTTAGTTTCACCTCAGCAGGTAATTAAACATATGCGAAAGCCGCTAGGAATAAGAAAAACCCAAAAATATATACCTGCATGCTATATAAATGCATTTCAATACACCTCCAAGAACGCAGCATTTCCATACATTAGTATGGAAATATACAGGGGTCTTGCGAGACCACATGTGCCAAACCGAAAGTTATCGGAACCTGTGCCAGACGGAGGGATAAAGAAGACGCTTGTATCTGCTTCGGAGAGACACCTTTACTGATTTACGTCGTGGATGCGGCTCTGAGCACGCCCAGGTATGTATAGGTCTCTCCAGTGTCAATATGTCTAATAATACTTATAACCACAAGCTCAGCGTCATCAGGAACGCCAGCAATCCAACCTCGCTTCAGATTAATCTTGGCGCACTTGCCCAATCCAAATTCCATACCAATCTCTCTGTATACCCATTCACTATATTTAAAGCACTCTAAAGTTGCTTTAAACTGGAAGCATAGAGCTCGCGATGATTATTGTCACCACAGAGGTACTCAGGAGAATTGCGTAGTGCGAGAGAAAGTGGCAGAAATGTGACGCAAAAGGGACATCAATCTCTATATGTATCTTACTATGTGTGGATGAACCTTCAAGCTTTCCAACAGAAAGATTATGAGTCTATGAGAGGTTCGATCGAAAGCTTTCCGGCAGTCGATTCAGAACATCGACAGGGCGCGCTGGTAGGCACCTGCGTCTTTACAGACGATCCTGTCAGTTAGCAAGTTCTCTCAGCAGCCTGCTACTTCTTTTTTGGAGCCACGTTGTGCGTGCATGCCTCTCCACACAGGCTCAATACTTCGAACAATCCTATCTTTTATGATAGCTGTAAAGATCTTATACAGCGTTTTCAAACAAGTTATTGGCCTGTAATATTCTGGATTGACCAAGACGTCTTTCTTTCGCAGGAGTATAGTGCGTCCTAATCCCAGACACTGGGGAATGGGCGTCTCCGAGTTTGTATATGAGGTGAAGATGCGGGCCAGACATGGGTGCGTAGAAGTAAACTTCTTCCACCAGAAGTTCTTGATACCATCTGGCCCTGCAGCAAAAAAGTTCTTTATGCCCCTGATCGCTTCTTTCAAATCTTCGGCAGTGATTGATGGACATTCCTCCTCAGTTGAAGGGCCGGATGCAATAACCACCTTAGCGTTTGAGCACACGGAGAAGAATTGTCCGCGGAGAATATTTTGAAAATTGTTCAAATTTGAGTTTTGACAGTCCATACTTGTAGAGAATTTTATGACGCATCTTTTTTGTATGGCAACCGAATTCGAAGGTTGTTTCGTAAGTGAGAGTAATGTGAAAATTATGTACATATAGCGCGCTATTTCACCCTCACTTTTTTCCTCTAATGACTAAAGAACTACAACTTTTTGGAAATCTTCTTTGGTTCCTGTGGAAAATTTTTCTCACTAGAAGTTGTCAAAATTCGAAACTTCCTCATAAAACTTTTTCGTTTGTATATATGTATATATATGCGAGTTGAACGCAAAAAGGTATTGAATTTTTTTCGGCGAAAAATTCCGTTTTCCTTAAATAACTAAAAAACGAAACAATCTTCGAATTTAGCTGCCATACCAAAAAAAATGCACAATAAAATTCGCTACAAGCATGGACTGTCAAAACTCAAATTTGAATAATTTTAAAAATTTGCTCCGCGGACAATACTTCTCCGCGTGTTCAAGCGCTAAGATGGTTATTGCATCCGGTCCTTCAGTTGTTATAAAGTTGTCGCAATGCTCTTCTAAGTGGATGATATTTTTCGTATTTTCTTTCAATTCCAGTGTTTTCGGGATCCTGTATACCTCTCTCTAAGAAATATCTACCTTGTCGGGCTTGGAAGAATTTTTTCAGTGACAGGGAGATCGCTGAAGAGGCGCCATGGGTCAGCCAGAAACTGTTGACTCTCCCTGATTCTCCCTGATTCTCCCTTTTCTGTATTCTCTTCCTTACGTCAGGTAACACTAGTGGCGAACTGGCATGGGGACGCAGCTGGGGTCTCCCGGCTGATTGCAATGGAAAGAGTAATATACTGTTCTCCGAATCCTTTTCGCCTATATAATACTTAAGAAATTCCCTAATGCATGTTTTGGATCCTATTGAAGAAAATATTTTTGAAATAAATACTAAATTATTCATATTCAAAAAGTAGAAGTGAGTTCCCAGATCAATTAATTTATGTAAAAAGTATGAACTTTCGAGGGCGCCTAATATATTTATTAGGATCTCCATATAATGAAAAAAAAAATTTGTTAAAAATATGAATCCATTTCAGCTCACAAATATAAACGTGGGCAACTAATTTTATTTACACGGAAAAAATTCATCAGAAAAAAAATCACGAACTTGTAGCTAGGTTTTCGATATGAGAAAAATTCATCGGATATTGATGTATTTACGTAAATAATCTGCAAACGTTGAGAAAGAATTGACGAACTCAAAGTGAAAATTCTAATACGGTTCATCACTGTTTTTCATGAATAATTACAAAAATATTACGAGTGATCGAGAAAAGATTCTCAGAGCACTTACGAGCCTGCCTGATAGTACACGTACTGTCTTGCCCAGCCTATCTTTGTGCTGAGCTGATGCATTCGTTTTTGGTCTTATGATCAACCCTTAGTTTTGTTTTACGGTTTGCATCCGCCAAAGCTCTTGCTGCAGTATACAAACTACAATTGACAGTCCATAGGTCGGATCCTTCGGAAAAATCTCCACCAAGGTCGTCATCCAGTTCAGCCAGATCTTTGGGCTTGACAGAAAGCTGGATGTTGATGTTTCTCCGTGTCCTGAAGCATCGCTCTTCCTCTATCGGATGCCTGCCCGCGGTTGGTCTCAGTGTCGCCTCTCTTTCTTTGTTGCCAGCTTGTTTTTCCTATGGTAGAGTAGGCGCTCGGCTTACATAGCCCCTTTTTTGGAGTTTTTCAGCATGATTTCGCAGACGATGATGCGAAAAGTGCAAGAGATCTGGGTGTTTTTCGCACCACCGAGCATACAGTTGTGCTATGTAACCTTCTCGTTTAAGGGCTATACTAGCATCGTAGCACTCTATCAGGTCGTTATTAAGTGGATCCGTCCTTCTGAAAGTATTGAGATTCCGCCGGTCCATTGCATTGACTCCGTGTTGATTGGCTCCCCAACTCTAGGGCAGTCGGTATTGTTGTCTGATCCACTGCCGGGAGTCCTGCGCATTCGACTGTTTTGAATCGCACTTACTACAACTATGTTTAGTGTTATCATTGTTGTTCCCACGAGCAGCTGGGGAAAGGGGCTCGTCCATCATTGTAGTTCCCCGCATGCAAGGATAAGGCTGCATACTCAGAGAGGTCGCCCGGTATCCCAGAGTCCACCATTTGAGACACCTCACCCAGGTGCCAGATATCCTATAGATATAGATATCCAGATATATAAAGGGTATTTTTAAAATTCGTTCTTTCCTTTACTATGTACATATGCATACGTACACATATATGCATACATACACACATGCACACACACTCACACACGCATATATATATATATATATATATATATATATATACAGGGTGTCCAAAAAGTCCAGGGACGGCTGAATATTTCCTCAGGTAAGATATTTTTCAGGGCGGTCAAGGTCATTCTTGAAGGAACTTTCAACAAGGAATTCAATGGTGACCTTTATTTTGATCTTGACCATGACCTTCACGGTAATTTCAAGGTCAAATTGCTTTTTTGAAATGGGAACCTCTATTTTTGACCCCGGGAACTGAGAGAGCGGAAAATTTTACGTCCAGATATGACCTTGACAAATCGAAAATTTGACCTGGAAAGGTCAGGGCAAGGTTAAACAACGTGCAGCAGGATGACTCGGCTGGCATGCATTTTTGAAGAAAATATCCTGGTGAAGGTTCTGGTCATAGACAAGGTCAAAGTCACCAATCAATCGGTAGTATAAAATGGACAAGTTGCCTCTTTTCGGTAGGACTATAGTGCGTCCTAACACCAGCCACTGCGGAATGGGCGTTTACGACTTTATATATGAGGTGAATATGCGGGCCAAATGTTGGTGTGTAGAAGTAAACTTCTTCCACCAGAAGTTCTTGATACAATCTGGTCCAGGAGCGGAAAAGTTCTTTGTGCCTCTAAGTGGTTTTTTCACCTTTTCGGCAGTGATTGATGGACATTCCTCTTCAGATTTTATAAGTTTGTCGCAAAACTCCTTGAAGTAGATGATATTGTCAGTATCTTCTTCCAACTTTAGTGTTTTCGGGATCTTAGATACCTCTCTTCAAAAAGTATCTATCTCCTTGTGTTTGGGTGGATTTTTGACAGAACAGGGTGATCGCTGAAGAGGCGCGATGGGTCAGCGAGAAACTGATGATTCTCCCTGATCCATCTCTCCCTCTTCTGTATTCTCCTCCTTGCGTCACATCGCACCCATATTTTGTCAACAATATGCTGCTTGATGGTCAGCAGCTTTGACTTGTTCAGTGTGTGATTGAAGATCCTCTGTTCTTGGGCGAACTTTCGAACCCGTTCCGTAAATGGTCTACCCAATGTTATGTAGACAATCATACATTCAACACGGGACGCATTCTGTCTTGCCCATCCAATCTTCTTGTTCAGTTGATGCAAGCGTCTTTTGGTCTTTTGATCCGTCATCGGTTTTAGCCTTCGATTTGAATCAGCCAAAGCTCTCGCAGCACCATAAACCGAGCAATAGATGGTTCAGAGGTCGGACTCTTGCGAGATATCTCCACGAAGGGAGGCATGCATTTCAGCCAGATCTTGGGGCTTAGGAGGAACTTGCATGTTAATGTTCCTCCTTGTCCTAAAATCGCGATCATCTCTCAGAAGGTGCCTGTTTTCCGGGTTGGTCTTAATGTCACTTCCTCATCTTCGTCTGCAGCTTGATCAAGCAGCAGTTGGGAAGCGCTTAGCGTACATATCTATTTTTCCACAAGTGAGTACGTTGATTTCGCAATGATTGAATCGAAACTTGTTGAAGCTCTGGGTGTTTCTGGCACCACAGTGTGTGCATACGCGCCATAAAGCCTCGGTGAACAGGGATAATGCTGGCATCATAGCAGTCTAGCAAGTCATCCGTGATTTGATCCGTATACTCAATGTGGGCGTTTCGCCGGTTCGTCGTCGTGTTTCCATCTAAATTATTTTCAGCAACCCGAACTCTAGGATGATCAGCATTGTTTGCCGACCCCTTGTCGGGTGCTTTGAGCGTTTGATCGTTTTGAACCGCATCTACAACTTTTTGGTGTTTTGGTGGTGTCATTGTTGTTCCCGCGAACAGCTAGGGAAAGGGTTCGTCCATCCTTGTAGAGCACCGCGTGCAAGGACAAGGCTGCATACTCTGACAGGTCGCCGGGTATCCCAGAGTCACCGTTTAAGACACCTCACCCAGGTGCCATTCAGCTTTCGGCACAGTTGTTACGCCTCCGCTTAGGGTTATTTCTTCGGGACCATCCCCGGACAATTTTCCGCGTCTGCTTATTAATTATTGTAACCATATTTTCAGCAGACACCCTTGGTACAGGGACCCCCTATCTGCAACCCGAGGACGCGTTCGGTGGCTTCGTTATAGGCCATTCAGTTCTATTCCAAAGGAATCGAAACCGAAGCCGAATAATATATATATATATATATATATATATATATTACTGTGACAGCCCATCTTCCGGTTGTGAGACGTGGCCATAAGTGTGATTTACCGCGGTTCTACTGAGAGCCGGTGTAATTTTTTAGATGGCAGTTGCTCTCGGTGGAACCCTGCGGTGGTTGTTTAACCTTTTTTAAATATATATATATATATATATATATATATATAGGTAACTTTTTATTGTCAAGGGGGAAAAGCGATTTTGAACAAATTTACCCCACCCCGCAGGAGGGGGGTGGGGAATCGAAAAATCGAAAAAAAAATCGCGAATCGAAAAAGAGGACTATTTTGCTTTTTTAGCCCTTCCACACAGAAGAATTTTTTTCGTACAGTTTTCACGTCTGTAAAGTAAATTTCTTGGGGTACAAATGCTTCTATAATTTTATCAAAATTTAATAATTAAAAACTATTGCAGAAATTTTTGTTCGGTAATCCTAAAAAATGTCCTTTTTGATCCTTATCCCATTGTCATTTCTGTGTCTTTAATTAAATTACTGTGGATTTTGTAAATGGACACTTATTTGAAATATTTTAAAAGTATTTTTCATAAAATTAGTTCTGTTCAAGTGGAAGAAATACTTTTCTATTTTTTTAAATGTCAACAAATTTCATAACTCAATCCTGAGGTCACTTTAAAAGGGTCAAAAAGTACAAAATTAGAATTATTAAAAGTGATATTTTTTTAAATTAATTAATTTGACGAGAATTTTCTTTAAGCAAAATGAGGAAGTTTTTAGGACCACCGGTGATCCTGAGAGAAGACCGCAACTTTTCCACACGTTCCAAAGGCACATTTCAAAACATAATTTTTTCACCAAATAAATATATTAAATATTCTTAAAACCCAAACAATAAATAAAAAAATCACTTACCGGATCCTGATAAGAACCTTTCGTAAGCATTTGCAATTTTTCTGCTTCCTTGTCAGCAAGAAGTTTTCTTTTTCGATATTGGGCACCGGATAGTTTTATTGACTTCGACGACATTGCATCTCGTTTGCATATAAGTTTTATACACACAAATTATTTAATATTGAGTTGAAGTGTTGCTGGCAAAATATCAAAAACGAATGATCATTTTGTGGGTGCGAAAGTGGTGAGCAAAGGACATAGTTTTCCAGAAGTTTTCGAAGTGGGAAAAATGAGGAAATTAGGAAAGCACTTACTATAGAAAAAGCGTTCTGTGGGGGTGGGGCGCAAAATGATTGGATAGGAAAATTCGAAGAGAGGGATAGGGGCGTTCATATGTGACGCGATCTGAAGAAAGACCCCTAAGCGGCCAAAAATCGATTCTCTGATTTTTAATGTTTTACGTATATTCGAACTTGCTCTTTAAGATTGCATAGTTAAAAAAATTCCATCATTAATAATTTATTCAGTACAAGCGTGTAAACATTGTCGTTCTATGTCTTTCTATCGGCCCGTCGCCACTTCTCCTGCTTCTTCTCTAAAATTTACGTTTGGCCGCTTAGGGGTCTTTCTTCAGATCGCGTCACATATATTGCCCTTTTCGAAGGAACACAATTTTGGGAACAAATTTGAGCTGAAACGATTCTGTAACAACAACACTAGGGTCGATAAGAGAGAGTTTAAAGGGTTACTTTGAATTATATTCGTCATTATTAAGCTCTATTATAATGTATATATTTTAAAAACCTATCATAAATTTCCTAAATGAGTGTCGCTCCTATAACTATTATTTATATGGTCATTCGGCTTGGGGGCCAACATATCTCAGTCCAAATAAGGGATTAGAGGAGGAGCACAGATCCTTGAACAGATTAGTGAAAAAGCTATTATTACTGATCTTGAGACCTAGAATCGGAAAAACAGGTGCAAAGTTGTCTTCTTTCCAGACACCTGAAAACGCAGGTCCAGGCAGGTACAAAGTAAAATCCCATGCCGGCGCCCCCCAGTCACAGCGCCCTGTGCGACCGCACAGCTCGCACACCCCAAAAGCCGGCTCGGTCTCTGACAGATATCTTCTTACACATAAAGTTTAGTAATTTTATTAGGTATTATTTCTGAGTTAGATGATATTTTTTCTCCATTTTTAATTCGTTTATTTCATTTTCTTGAGAATAGTCAATCAAAACGGAAAAATTGTCAGCATTTTTGTTAGATGAAAAAAATATGTGTAACACTTTGGGAAAAATATACCTTCTTACAAAGGAAAATCAATAATTATATTAGGTATTCTAACTCTATTTTGTTAATTTAATCAGTCACAATTTTCATCCAATATAAACTTCAATAAACTTTAACTTAACATAATTCGACATAACCTCAAAGCATGTAATACTTCTTACCTGCGCTACTCGCCGCACTTTTTTCGATCAATTTTTTCTTTAGCACCTTCATTTTTAATTATATATTTAACAACATATTGCCAATCACTCTTTGTAGCAACAAAATATTACAAATGCACCGAACACAAAATAATGGCAACGATTGTTTTCAAAACGTCAAAACGTTTGGAATTTGCCTATGTTGAGGCGTGGGTGGCTTGTATCCCTAATAGCACGGAACGTTCCCGGAACGTGTAAAATGTCCGCCGCTTGGGAACGTTCCAGGAACGTTCCACTGGAACGTTCCAAACAAAAATTGACGTTATTGTTATTATTATCAATAAATATCGCGTAAACCGTAAGTGATAGGTCAAAATCGATGTCAGTTTATGATACGCATATCATATTATAGTGTAGTATGTGCGGTACTCAAAATTCAAAAATTACATCCATTTTTACCTATCTCTTACGGTTTACGAGATAATTGTTGTTAAAAATAACAATAATGGAAAGTTCCCCTCAGGTCCCAGTGGAACGTTCCTGGAACGTTCCAGTGGAACGTTCCCAAAGGGCGGACATTTTACACGTTCCGGGAACGTTCCTGGAACGTTCCGCTGGAACGTTCCGAAGGTGCCCGCGGAACGTTCCAGGAACGTTCCCGGAACGTTCCGTGCTATTAGGGATACGATTCATACTCACACAGCTATAGACAATCATCAGCGCCCTCCAAAATATGAAACCCGTATTCTTCCGCTAATAAATGCTATACCGGAAAAGCCTATCTTAGTTTCCACCCACTAATCTGAATTGTCTACGTAATTAAGTGTGTATAGTTAAAGATTAAATTGCTCAAAGCTCTGTAGGCTTTGAGGTACACATTCTCATCGTGACACTCGCGCTACGCGATCGATGTATAATACTTTCTCAATCATAAATGATGAGAATGTGATAAATTATAACAAATTTGTATCTCTTTTTCGCGTGAACAACTTTTGTCTATCAATTTTTTTCCTACCTTTTGTTGTTTTTCCACAAATTCTTTATTTTTATTTTTAATGTTATTTTTTACGATTAAAACCAATACTACGCGTTATATCAAAAACTGATTCATAAAAAATTCTTAGATGTGTTTTGGGTGCACAATTTTTGTTCACTAACTTTTTTTCGTATCTTGTGTCGTTTTTTCAAAAATTCGAATCTTCATTTTTAATATTTTTTTTACAAATAAAACAAAAACTACACGTCGTATCAAAAAGTGTTTAATTACAAATTTGTAGATCTTTTTTAGGAGCACAATTTTTGCGGACTAATCTTTTTTCTTATCTTGCATAGTTTGACCACAAAATAGAATTTTTTAGTTTTCATTATTTTTTGTGCGAACAAAATTTGAATTTTCGATTTTTCAAGAAAATTCAAAAAGTTGTTATGATAATCTTGTAGGGCTACCGAAAAGTAACGTTTTCCTTCTCATGACTTTTTTTCATATCGTGCGTTGTTTGGCTCAACATTTTCATTTTTAATTCATTTAAAAAATTTTGTAAATGCCATAACTCTGATAATTTTTCTTTGAATCAAAAAAAGTCATTGGGATAAATTGTTAGGCTTTCTAAGAACTACGAATAGTCGTACATAAAATTGTTAAGTAACAAAAAAACTGGTCTCAAACATTTAGAAAATGCTCTCACTTTTTGTATTTCTATCAAAAATGGCTGGTTAACGAACTAATTCTTTCTTTTGGGACCCGAAAAAAGTTTACCAGAGCTCGATTCGATCCGTTCATTTTTTTCGAGAGTTATCGTGTTTACGGACGGACGGACAGGCAGACAGACGCCATCGCCAAAACCAGAATTTCGGCTTCAGGTGGTCTCAAAACGTGGAGATCCGTTGAAAAACTGTCAAATTTCATACAATTGTAATACTTTCTTAATCATAAATGATAAGAATATAAAAAATGCTATTAAATACCAAACTCCAAAGTTGGAAAATTGTCTGTCATTTCAATTTTGATTCCTGGGTTTTGTTGATTTTTTCTAGTGCATTTTGGTGCAGAAAAAGTCAACACTTGCCTAGACAAATTGTAAACCAGAAGTTGTAAAGATAATTTCATTTAACACCAAAATCGGAATTTTTAATTTGGCTTTGTTTCCAGTTTCGATTCCCGGATCTTAGCGATTTTTTTCCTAGTGCATTTTCGTCACTAGAAATTTTGCAAGTTCCCGAAAAAGCTTTTCTCTTATTTATAAATAAGAGAAATTTTTTCGGAACAGAGGAAGACTTTTCAGGAAGAATTTTCTGACCTCCAGAAATGTGAACAAAAATTGTCGCTAAAGGAAATTTTAAAAATCTGCACACAAGAAAGTTTTCACAAATTTTTTTGAGTGCGGGTAACCAAGCTGCATATCTGTATGTTCGAGATTAATTATACTTTTTTAGGATCCTAATACGCTACTTTTTCGCGTTGCAGTGATTTCGAATTTTACAATTTTTTATTTGCCACCCACCCTAATCTCGAGTATGAAATTTCACATCCAGCTGTATTTCGCGTGTAGAATGCGCCACAAATAATATATCAGAGTTAAGGCCTCTGGGATATAGTCTTTGATAATTAAGTAATTTAAAATAGTGCTCCATGAAAATACCACTGTACTATTTAATAGTTTTCTTTGTTGTATTATAAGTAATTTGTGAATTTATATTTCAGCTGGTACACGAGATATTGCTAGCAAAAGATATCCTGTAATTGTATTTATTCACGGAGAAAGTTATGAATGGAGCAGCGGTAATCCATATGATGGAAGTGTGCTAGCTAGCTATGGCAGTGTTGTGGTTGTCACCATAAACTACAGATTAGGAATTCTCGGTATGAAATAATTTTTATTCTTCGTTCAGCCTCACAGGTATTTTTGTTGACTTTTACAGTGAAAATTCATCACTAGGGCATCAAAAAACCTTTTTACCATAAGTGTAAAAACGGGACTTTTCGAGATTTACTTTATAGAAAACAGATATTAGAAATAAGAAGAAGTATTCATACCTATAACTAATCATAAGAATGACCCAGAGTTCTTGAAATGACAAAAATCATGCCGTACAGTTTTACTTTATGTATACCATTAAGCCATTTCCCTTTCAGGGTAGGCGTGACACTACCCGATTCGGGTAGTGTTTCTAGGTGGATAGTTTCTTGTAGTAAATAACTACAAGTGTGGTCTCACCACAACCACGATGTGCCAACAGCACTCAGTTTTCTCAAATGGTCACCCATCCAAGTACTAACCGCGCCCAACGCTGCTTAACTTCAGTGATCTGACGAGAACTGGGTTTTTAATTAAGTAATTAAGTAATTTCTCTTTCCCTGTTGATCACATTGAATTCTCGTCATTAATGCACTGCACTCTCGACCTCTTCCATATATATCTACCACTGTCCTTCTGCCTCTTATCATTCAACAATCTCTCATGTTGTCTCCTTCCCTTATTCTACGCCCTTTACAAAATCTCGCATTTTCTCAATTCTTTTTGTTTTGTTTCAAAGGATTCAGGTCCTAAAAGTTTCTACTGTATGCGAGTAATTCCCAGGCAATTTTTCAGATCTTTAAAAAAAATAACTATCGTCAGCGCATCGACGATAAATCACAAAATGTGAAAAATCTGTAATTTTAACTCTTCTATGAAAAAATATTTCTTATGCTTAAAAAGTTTCAGCAGTCAAATCAGTAAAGTATTTAATACAGAATTCAGTTTCTCCGTACACTATACAGAATTTGCATGACAGGCGCGACATCTGTCTTGAAAAAGAGAGCAGAAGGTAATGGAAACTGCATTTTAGCCCTATAAGTTCATATTTTTTCTGAAAAAATCTTAATAATAACCCCTTTTTAGCTTACTAGATTGAAGTATCATTTTTGTTTGAGAGAATCCTGTATTAAATCTGTAATTTTGTCTACTTAATGAACGCATAACGAATTATGCTGAACTGAAACAATTTACTTTGTCCATATAACATTTGTTTCAGATGTTCCGTTGAATAGACTATTAATTATAAATAAAAAATCATCTCATGTCATTATTGTGTGTGATGCATTTCATTCTGAATTAAAATAATAGACAATACAGGCAACAAATAACTATGAGGGCGTGCCGAAAGAAATTTCTTCATTTGCAGTTCTAATAGGGTTAAAAACTTTCTTTTGGGAGTCAAAAACACTCCCCTAAAGTTTCAAAAAAAAAAAAAAAAATTCTTCGGTCTCTGCAACGTTGATCTAACACAATAGCACTAAAGGGACACACTTCTTCTTATTGAAAGACCACACAAATTTTTCATGAGATCTAAGTTACCAAAAAAAAATTTCAGAGCCAGTTAATTAAATAAATTCCTCTCTATATTGACACAAATTTAGGTATACTGGAAAACATTTTTCCTTTATTTAGACACTCAAAATTCAATTGATCGTGAAACAAAAAACAATATGTCGCTTTTATATATCATTGAATGGTCAAGTAGTCAAGATAATTGATATAACTCTAAGAAAGAAGCGAAAAAGTCGACGTTTTAAGATTCTTTTAGATTTCAAGATCGTTTAGGCCGGGTAAAAAATATCCCAATAGCATTATTGCTATAATAGTATGAATTCATTTACTTCAAACTATTTCTTTTATAAACTTAGATCTAATAAAAGAATTTTTCGTCATCAAATAAGAAGTGTGTCGCTTTTAGTGCTTTTTAAATATATCTACGATGCAGGGACGGAAGCAATTCTTTTTTAATGAAACTATGCGGGACTGTTTCTGACTCCCAAATAAAGTTTTAATTTCTTTTAGAACTATGCATGAAAAACATTTTTTTTATACGCGATAATGCATATGCGAAGGGTTTCGGTGCATTTAGAAGTGAGTCGAAGCCATGTTTGGTATATTTTTTTAAAGTGATTACTTCATTTTTCGTATTCTTTTTACGATTCAGTGAATGTGATCAATAGTTCGAAAGTGCTTTCTTCTTTTTTTTTGTAATAAAAAAAAAATACAAAACTATGCTACGCTTCATGTTTCAAATTTTTCATTTTTGAAGACACGTGGCAAAGTACTATTTTTTTGAAGTTGAGAAATAAATAAGTTATGCAGCTTTTTCTGTGTTAGGTACGACGCTTTTTGCGGCGCGCTGTTCTCTGATTGATTTATTATTCAAAACAAAAATCAAATGCACTGAAGTTTGACAGTTTTTCGTATCTCTTGTAAAATTCGAGTTTTAGCACTTACGCTGTTATGACCCGGGATTTATGTGCTTTTTACGATTAGAAAATTGCACATTAGCACACATTATGATTTTTTGTTTGTAATCAATAGTCTATGCCACGGAAGCATGTGAAATCGTTGATAAATGGACGAAGGAAATTGTTCCAGTACTGAGATGTTTTAGAGAAGACATGAACTTAAAGTGACAAAGTGCACTTTTCACTACCTCCTGCTCTTTATTTCGGGATAAATATTGCCCTTTTCTGATTAATTCTGTACACTGCTGAGACGATTCGGTTTATATATTATTAATTTAATATAAACACCATTCTTAAATCTGATAATTTCAAATATAAAAGGACAGGAATAGGTTAAAATAGATACGCTTATAACTCCAAGAAGAATCTTGTACCAGAAAATTAAGATATGGCGAACGATGACTCTGAAAATCATACGATCGAGACTTATAGGCGCCGATACAATATAGGTGTGGATAGCGTGGGTCTATCTCAGATTTCAGACAGTATTCTCATTCTGGAAGTGGGACGTGTTCACGTTTGCCTATAGAAGCTCTACGAGGCGAGATCCGCTTGACCTCTCCTCCAGTATGTCAATGGTGACAGATTTTTGAATTGGTGTCTCACAATTGAGTGATACTCTACTTGAAATTATTAGGAATTCCTAGAAACTATCTTGATTCAACTCAGGATTTAAGAATTAACTAGTGAGTTTTTACCTAGTGAATGAAAGGCGATTGCTAAAAAGAAGAATCTTTACGCTAAAGTTTTTGAACTCCATTCAATTATAGGAACAATTAAGAGCAAAAAAATCAATAAAGTAGTATAGCTATGAGAGTTCGGGGGCACCTCAGTCGGTAAAACAGTTATCGGACAGTTACGGAGAATCGGCAATTGAACTGTCGGTAAGGTAGATCCTTGGCGCACATTCTGGACTTGGTCGATAATGATGGTCCCTGTTTTACCAACCAAATCCACAAGCAACTTTTATGAAGGCGGCGCACGTGGGATCCGAGATTCCCCAAGTTCAGGAATCTTCCAGATACTTGCTTTTTTAGGAGTTTCGATCGATGTGGATCTATCGCCTCTGAGATTCTTATTCGTTAAACTATCTGGAGCACCTCAGTCGTTAAACAGTGATCGAAATTTCTAGAAAGTTGGAACGAATTCGTGGTTCGCTTAACAAGGTGTGTCCCTGCAATACCGACCAAGTAAAAACTTCCATCCATAATCCCAGATAGCAATTTTCCGGCACACTAACTTCACAGTGCCGGCAGGCTCTTTGGATAGATCAGCAGGCCATGTCGGCATATGTTGCTCATTATGCCGCCAGACCCGGCCGGCATGGCATGCTGCCATCCTGCCGTTAGCATATGTCGTACCATGGAGCTTGAACTCTGCAGTTATCCTGGTCGCATAAACTGAAGGAAATACAGGGCTACTAGGGTGAAGAATTTATGATATAATAAGAAGCTTTTGTTATTGTCGTAATCTCGTTTATTTGAAAATGTAATAATATCCTTTTCCAGCATTATGAATTGAAAAATGTGACGTAATTTGGTTTACATTGCATTCACCTTATCGATTGGCCAAACAATTAGTAAAATATGATAATAGATATAATAACATAATGATAATATAGAAGTAGTAGAAAAAGACTACTTCTCTGGTCCCGTAACTGATTTATGCAAATTCGTGATTTTCTCGATCACCATCAGTATGCTGTCGACCACCAACTCCTTTAGCAATCCTGTGACGTGCTTTTGCTGCTCGTATGACCTCAGTCATATGCCGCTTAAAGGTTTCTCGGGTTATCAAGCTTTGCCCAGGTATCGTTTCCTTTGCCGCAGCCGCAGAAAAAAAAATGAAATGAACATTATGAAATACACAATGATAATTATAGAGTAAATAATATGTTAATGTTTTCTGTCTACATTGTCTAAAATCAATTTTTTTTTGAATATTGATTATTAATTTCATAAGTTGTGAAAAAAAAAAATCTCTCTAACTTCGCTAGGATACGAACCCAGGTATTTCAGATTTCTAGTCTGATGCTCTAGCCACTAAGCTACGGAGAGACGAGAATATTTTCTTCACAGCTCTTACAAGTTGAATTCCGACGTCATTCATTATACTTGTAAGATTAATTTTAATCATCTAAAACATGAGATTGATTTGATTAATTGATGTTATGGTTTTTGACCAGCGAAATGTAGTAAATAATATGATGATAATGTTTTTTGTCTACATAGTCTAAAATCAATATTTTTTGAATATTGATTATTAATTGCATAAGTTGTCAATCCCAGCGGTGCTAGAGAGATATTTTTCACAACTTATACAATTAATAATCAATATTAAAAAAATATTGATTTTAGACCATGTACATAGATCAAAAACATTAACAACATATTATTTACTACATTTCGCTAGTCAAAAACCATAAAATCAATTAATATAATTATAGAGTGTTCCTTATTCTGAAAGCTTTGCTTCCGAGGTTTTTTCTTTTTTTACTGTATGGAAAAATAACATTTGACAAAGGTGAGTCATTTGAAACACTATGTTGTTTACATGTAAAACTTTGGCCTTCTACAGGCACGGTCAAATATTGAACTCCAACGGGGAGGTTTCGCATAGCATTTTATTTTCATCCGATAAGAGAGAAAAAAATATCAACAATAAAATTTGGGAGCCGCTCAATATTACGTACCACAGTTTTTCGGCAATTGTGAATGTCAATTCCATGGACATAAGACAATTCCCCGTAATTCTCCTCCTCATTTCCAAGTGCATCTCGTGATATTCGAACGGTCTTTTGCTCGTTGTTTATTAATTTGCGTTACCGTAGAGAACTGAGGCCATCTTGGTGTTGCCGAATTCCTTTGTGCCATCTTTTCCACTGAATTCGAAAATTAGACCATCAGAAATGCTCTCTTTCAGGTCATGGGACAGGCCTTCCCTGAGGTTGAGTCCTCCAACCGTGCACAAAAAATCATACTGCGAAAGATAAAAATTGACATCATGCTCCTGCAACTGACCTTGAATTTTTGCTCAGAATGAATGTGCTAACCAATTTCTTCTCTTTCACCCCATCTTTATCAAATTCTTCGAATTGTCAAGATGTTTGAAGCTGAAATCCTTTAAGTTTTTCGTACAATGTATTTCTAGGAGGCTTCGGTTTATTGACATTTTGGTGAATATTCCATGTAAACTTGAATTTTCAACAAACACATGGCAGATGTACAGGCACGCTCTGTTTTTTACCACTTTTATTTCATAGAAAGTGTTTTGACAAATGATTTTCATTCTAAATTATGGAGATAATTAAGAAGGAAAAAGACCCGAAATTCAAGAACACGGGAATAGTGGAAAAGAAAAAAAAATGCAAAAACCGGTGTATAGCTCCGGGATGTACTTTGGGTTATGATTCTAATCCTACGAAAGTTAGTGTTTTTCTTGTGCCAAAAGGTGAAGAAGATATCAAACTATGACAAAGAGAAATACGACGAGACGATATAATTTTAAAACCGGGTCATAAAGTGTGTCAGTTGCATTTTGCTCTGAAAGATATTTTGTTGGAGCGAGAAGTAAAATGAGCTGATGGAAGAACTGTCCTCGGACTAGTAAGCATATTGTCTTTATTTTTTAATTAAAAACTTTTGCAATTTATTTTGTTTAGTTTATTTTTTTTCACATAAACTTATTCTAAAGTAAACTAAATATTGTATTTCTAATTTTATTTTTAAATTGGACTGAGAGGTTAAGTATGCATATTTTATTCGCGGAGTTTATTTTTACTTATATATTTTGTCAATTTGAATTGAACAAATATATAAATAAAAATAGACACTACATATCCAGCCTTTAATTGCAATTTGCTAATAAAATTAGAAATATAATATTTAGTTTACTTTAAAATAATTTTAAATTAAAAAACTAAGTATTTTATTTCTAATTTTATTATTATATTTGATTTAGAGGCTGAATACGTAGTTTCAATTCAAATTGAAAAAATATATAAATAAAAGAAGACACGTATTCAGCCTCTAAATCCAATTCAATAATAAAATTAGAAATATACAATATAAAAGGAAGATATAGGGTCAAGCTTGAAAAACCCAAAAATGTTCAGATCGCCGCCGGAAAAACATATATTTGTAGAGAAGGATGAGAACAATTAGGGGACAGGAAGAAACAGAGCTGAGGCTGAAGATCCGATGGAAGAGAAAATATTGAAAGAAACGCGTATGAAGAAAAGCAGGAGAAAAGGGGAGAGGAAATAAGGAAATAAAATAGGCGGGAAATGGCAAAGACTACAAAAGCAGGAAAAGACTAATAAAAAGGTAGAGTTGTTGGAAGGTAGCATGAAAAAAATAGAAAGCTCAAACCGGGAGGTTGGAGGTGGGGAGAGTGGGAATAAGGAGAAGAAAAGGCTGAGAAAAAAAGAACAAAGAATAGAAAAAAAGAGGAAGAACGTAGAAAAAGAAACTTAGTGATGAGGGGTCTAAGATTAGAGGGGAAGGAGTTGAAGGAAGGAGTGGAAGAAGTACTAAAAAGGATTGACGCTGAGGTAGAAATAGAGGAAGTGCGAAGTCTAAGAAGGAAAGAGCGAAGAGGGGAGTGAATGGTAGTGGTGAAACTAAGGAAATGGGTACATAAGAGGGAAGTGATGACAAGGAAGAGGGTGTTATATGTAAGTTCGGAGAGAATAGAGGATGATTTGACATGTGAAGAAAGCAAGTGCAGTATAAGTTAAGGAAAAAAGCGGAAGAGGAAAGAAAAAAGGGAAGAAGGACATGGCTTAAGTATGGGAGAATACAGATAGAAGGTGTATGGTGGAATTGGGACGAGAACAGGAGAGAGTTACTACAAAATTAGGTGTCGGGAAACTAGGAGAGGAAGTAACGGGATATATAGAAATAAGAAATAGCAGGAAACAAAAAGAGACGCGAAACGAAACAAGGACAAATTTGAGGATATGCTACTGGAATATAGCAGGCATAGAAAGAAAGGATGGGCAGTTTATGAGAAATTTGACACAATGCGATGTAGTAGTCATGATGGAGACGTGACTAGATGAAAAGGGATAGACAAGAGTAAGGGGAAGATTACCAAGAGGTTACAAATGGCAGGTTCAAAATGCAAAGAGGAAGAATAAAAAAGGCAGAGCAATGGGAGGAGAGAGGTGGAATATAGTGGGGGTTTATGTGAACGGTGATATGCAGGATGGAGCGGTTCAGAATATTTGAGAATTTAGAAGTAATAATATCGATTCAAAATGGAAGAAAAATATTTTTACTACGCTACTGAATGACCTCTCCGAAAATCCTAAACGGAAGGGTAATACAAATATATCTTAAGAATCTAGCTATTACGTGAAACGAGTGCGAGTTAAAGAAAACTTAATAATTGCGTGCGCATTCAATAATGAACAAGAGGGCATGAACGGGTCTGATGAATGAAGAGAGCCACTCGATACGAGGACGGATCGAAGGAGATCACTCTGCGCTCGATACCGATAACGTCAGGTGCTTTTCCCAGGACGGGCTTCTTGCACTTTGCTACCAGCTCCAATTCGGTGACAGGTCGGGATTTAGGTGCGAAAAAAATCCTCCTCTAATGGTTTAGGAAATGCCCAGGATAATCAATAATGCGCTTATTAAATAATTCTAATTTAAGAAAAATGAACGTAACAAAATAATGGCAATTATTATATAGAGCGAAAGAGAGTTAATTCTTCTTTGACCTTTTTTAACATGGGAGCTCGATAATTAACTCCTTGAAGCGCTTACATAATAAAATAAAATGTCATTATTCTGTGTTCAGTGATAAGCGAAGTGAAAAATGTGTCCAGCAAGCGATTCTCAAGAAATCAAAGAAAGAGATTCTTTTTTAACCCGTCTAAAATATGGGGACTCAAAAATCCTTTCTAAAACTTTTCTTAACTAATGGTTACTGATTGCTCATTTTGTTTTCTTATACTAAAATCTAGGAAATCAATTAAATGCAATTGAGGATTGAAAAGAAGTAAAACATAATTGGATTTTTAACCTGTTTAAATATAGGAGCTCATCCAATGGGTTTTCTAAAATTACAAACCGAAATGGCACTTTACTTTTAATTCGCGGAATTAAATTAATCAAAATTATCAATCCTGGAAATTCAGAATTAAACAGAAAATTAAAATCAGTGAGGTTTATGATAACCAATATTGAGAATCCGAAATAGTGGATAAAAAGCTAAATCAGATCAGAGAGAAATTTAAAAAATCCACTTTCGCTTTTGTGATCCCACATTCTTTTTTCTTATAACGTTAAATTACTTAGAGTTGAAATCTTAATCGTGGTCGCTAATCAAATCTTTTATTTCAGGTTTAATGCTCTTTCAGGATTGGTGCCGATGTATATATTCAGGACGAATTTCCTAAACGGAGAAAATTAAATCCGTCGAAAAATCAACGGCTATAGAATTGTTTCTATAACTAAGATTTAGCGATACAGTTGAATTTAGAATCAATCTAGCTGAACTAAATAAAAAAATTGAACACTTGTTAAAGATCAATGATTCAAAAGTAGAATAATGCTACAAGGAGAAATCAGAGGAGATGAGAGAACTGATGAAAGAAAATAAGCAAGACATTAGGCTTATAATAGGAGGATATTTTAATGCTAGAACAGGAGATAGAGGAGAAAGGGAATGGGATGGAGGGGATGGTTTATCCTGAACGGAAGTATAGAGGGGGATGAGAAAGGGGAATATACACGTTCAGGAGGAAAGAGGAGTATGGTAATTCATGTCATATGACATTAGGGGGAGAAATGAGTAATCAAAATTAGGCTAAAAAGGAAGCAAAAGTAAAAAGAGCAGGAAGAGGGGATTGATCAGTCAAGGGTAAAGAACAGGTAAAGGAAAAAGTCAGCAATATCAAAATGGGGGAAGGAAATGTAAACGAGGAAATGGAAATAATGATAGGAGAAATAAAAAGAGTATTAGAGTGCAAAAGCAAAAAAGAAGTTAGCAAAGGAGGGGATAGAAGTGGATTGGATGAGAAATGTAAATAGAAGAAGAAGGTAGTGGGAAGGAAGTTAAGAAAATGGAGAAAAGGGACAAGTAGTGAAGAAAAATATAGGAGGAAAAAGAAAAAGTATACAGAGTTGTTTGATCAAAAAAAAGAGGAGAAGCATAAAAAGTTTGAAGAAAAGGCGGAGAAGGCTAGGACGAAAGAAGAGGGTTGAAAGGTGGTAAATAGAGAGAGAAGAAAAAGGAAAAGTGTAAGCCAGGATATTGAGATGGTGGCATAGAAAAAATATTTTATAGAATTACTAGGAGGGGTAGAGATGACATTTAAGAAAGGAGAGAAATATGGTAGGGAAACAGATGAGAAGGAGGACATTACAAGAGAAGAAATAGTCAAGGTATTAGGGGTGATGAAAGATGGAAAGGCAGCTAGTAGAGATGAGATTCCAAAAAAAGTCTGGAAATATGCGGGGACAGAATTAAAGGAATGGGCATGGATAATGTGCAATAGAGTATGGAAGGGAGGGGGGTGGCCAGAGTTATGGAAGGAAGGAATAGTGGTACCCATAGTGAAGAAAGGCAAATGGGAGGGGGTTAAAGATTATAGAGGGGTGACGATAATGCCAACATTGTATAAACTATAGGTATATGTATACCATTAAGCCATTTCCCTTTCAGGGTAGGCGTGACACTACCCGATTCGGGTAGTGTTTCTAGGTGGATAGTTTTCTTGTAGTTATAAATAACTACAAGTTTGGGCTCACCACAACCATAATATGCCACCAGCACACAGTATTCTTGAATGGTCACCCATCCAAGTACTAACAACTAATTAATCGGAGAGATTAAAGAAAGAGGTTAAGGAAAAAAGGATGGAGCCACCGAATCAGACAGCGTTTAGAAGAGGGATAGGGGTGACGAACAGCATACATGTTCTGAACTATCTAGTAAATAAGAGGATTAAAAGGAAGAAAGGAGCAATGATAGCAATATTCGTGGACTTGAAGGCGGCGTTTAACTGGCATTCTGGTAAGTGAGACGAGTGAGGCAAGGATGTCCACTGAGCCCACTTTTATTTAATATATTAATATCAGACTTGAAAGAAAAAAATCAGCGGGAAGGGTGGGGAGGAGAGAGGATAGGGAATCAAAAGATATTGTTGAATATTTCTGCGGCACATAGTATTAGTATTTTGAATGGAATTTTCTGTAGATTATACGAAACTGTTTTTGACCCTGGTGTATCCACCGGCAAACATCTGTGAGATCTGTACCTAACTTTGCTCCCACCTTCGCTTTTCCTTCCCAGAAAAGGTCCTGTCAGGCCCTCTTAATCATGTGTGCAATGAGTGAGAGTTAGTACACTGCGAGCTATGACCAAGTTGACTGGGTCACTTGTAACGAGCAGAATTATTTTTCCTCAGCATTTTTCATTTAATCAATATACACTGACTATTTAACCCTGTAGATGTTTATTGCATAAATAATTTTCGAACAGGTTATGGGCCCAGCACGCTTTTACTGCGCCAGTGTATATTTTTATTGAAAAAGAAGCAGGGCATTGCGAGTTATTGCGAAGTTTCGGCGTCGCGTCGCGTGTTTCTCAGTTTTTTAGTTTCAAAGTGCAAAGTGAGGCAGTGTCTTCATCATGGCTGATAAGGACACTTTGGATTTGACCAAACTGAATGGTACAAATTATCCTATGCGGCAGTTTGGTATTACACTTCTTTAAGAGGCAAAAGATCTTGCGGAATACGTCGATGGCACGGTCGAAGCGCCAGATAAAGCTACAAAATTGGCCGACTGGAAGAAATGGAAGAGCCACTTCGCAAGTAGCAGTGATTCTGTTGAGTTCTGTGGAGAAAAATTTGCACCCAAATTTGAGCAATTGTTCGAGCCCGAAACAAATTTGGAATAAGTTAAAAGATTTATACGGTGATTCAAGTGAAGATGCGAAACAGAGTGCATGGGAACAATTTTACGCATTTCGTGTGAAAGATAGTGAATCAATTGCATTACAGATTGAACAACTGGAAACCATCTGTAAAAATCTTGCTGATGCTGATGATAAGCCGTCGGATGCAGCAGTGGAATCGAAGTTACTAAGCAGTGTGGCCAACTGCCCGCAAATTGGCAACAAATTAAGGAGAATGTGGGATTGAGGACGCTGGGTGAGGGTCAAGTCAGTCATGATTCCAATTCTCATATAATGTGGTATTTATTCAACAACTTACAGCGGTGAACCGAAGGTCGCTCCAGCTGGTGTCGATGATCTTGCAGCCTTTCGGTGGGTATCCAAAAAGTGGTAATCCTGAGGGTGGTTGGCGTCGTCCGTTGATTCCCCGAAGATAAGGCACATAACCGTCAGAGTTTTTCACAGGAACCTTATTGGCACAGAACAGTCAGGACGTTTCACAGGCACTTTAGTTGCACAATTGCGCGGGGTGAGGTATCGAGAAAACTCACCGGCGGCGTTTGGATCAGATCAACTCTGTCGCGTCTTAGCGAGAACTGGCGATTTTTGGTCGACAACCTGCTGACCTAGTTTCGGGATTTGTCGACCCCGATCGCCAAAATTCGGGCCTCACCCCTTCCGATCTAGGTCAGTGCCGGAAAGAGTAAGGGCCCCACTGTAACTTCACGTTACACCCCCTTCCCCCAGTGCGGGATGGGGTACATACCCTCAATTGCCTTTCTCTGGACTCAGTAAGAGTTCCTGTTCATCCACGTCCAGGATTAACAGGTCGTCATCCTCTGCGCTCAGATCTTCTTCTATGTTTACATCTATTCTTTCCTGCCTGTTTCCTTCCTGGATATTGTTTCCTTCTGCTCTATTATTATCTCCTTCTTCTTTGATATGAGGATTGTAAATTTTTAATGTTTCAGAAAACTGAAAATGAATTTTTTCCCATTTGGTCTTTTTAAATCTTTTTTTATCTTTATTTGGTGCCGTGTGCCCTGCCTTGTTGATCTCGTCCCTGTTCCAGCAGTACTAGTCATGAAATAGATATAACTTTTTTGGTATTTTTCTACCACAGAATCTACACTTCCAAGACTCGATGGTTTCCATTCTCTGAAAAAAATAAAGAAAACGACCTATTCGGCCAACCCAATAAGATTCAACAACATAAAAAAGTAAAAAATAATAATCTAACGTTAATTTTGTTTTTCATTCCTTTCTTCGGCTAACTGTATTTCTTTCTCCAACTAGTTTAGCCTAAATTTAATTGCCAAAGAAATCTTTGAACCTTCTCCTCTTGCCTTCTTCTATTGTTGCAGTTGACCTGATGATCTGGAACAAATAACTTAACCTAAAATGCTTAATTCTATCGTGGACTATATAATAAACTCAATTTTTGTAAACAGTAATATATTTGTTTATTTCATTACAAAAGAGAATGTTTTTTATTTTGAATCTTGATTATTTATTTTTCTTTTCTTTAATGAAACGCTCCACCTCCTTCTCCTCAGCTGTTTTAAATTTCTCCACTCTTCTCTATTCTTCCATTAGGTCGGCTGTCTTCTTGATTTTTTCCTTTTCGATCCTTTTGATCTCTTCCGTTTGTCTTCTGTCTGACCCTTCCTTCTACCACTGTAGTTTATTTTTATATTTTTTGATTTTTTCTTCTACTTCTGATTTTTCTTCCTTCTGTTCTTTAAGTGCCTCTTTGTGTTCTGTTAACCAGTCCTTTTTCTCTATTTCTTCTCTCTTTGTTTTCGCCTCCTCTTCTTTTAGTCTGTCACCTTCTTCCAAGAACTTTATGATCTTTTCCAAATTGAAAAATTCTTTTCTCTTTTTCTCCAGTTGCTTCGCCCTCGTTTGTATCTCTTTTGTTTCTTGGATTATCTCTCCTCTCAGATTTTCCAATTCTTCTTCCATCTTCTTTCTGTTTTTTCTTGTTGCTTCTTCCAATATGGACTTCATCCTCTCCTCCTCCTTCTTACGCTCCTCTTGCCTCTCCCAACTCTCTGCCATTTCCCGAAATAGAGAAAAAACATTTCGGTCCTAATTTGTCTTCAAGTAAACTTTCTTCTTCGTAAAAATAAGAAGTTTCGTCTGTTTCAGTCTGCCTGTTGTCACAAATTCATTCTTTTCACGTATCGCTACATATAAGTTCAGAATTATTGTTCGATTCTTTTCAGATCATTTATATTCCAAGTACCTATTGATTTTCCACAAATTTTTCCTAAGTCATAAACTGTTGGTGATAACTTCGCAATAATTTTATAAAGACCTTCAAAATCTTTATTTAGTTTCCTCGCTATTTCGCCTCTTTGTTATATAAGGTTTTATCACTTTTATAAACTTACTCGCCTATTTCAAGCTCAAAATTTCTTCTACGCAAATTATATTGAATTGCTTGTTTGTTATTTGCTTCATCTAAATTTTTCTGGACTTCTTTCTTAATTATTTGTAATTTGCGCAACCTATCAGTCCATTTATCTGTTTCTTGGAATTCTATTTCGTCGGAATTTTCCAAATCTTTTTTCAAAGTTTGTAATGGTTCTAATTCTCTACCGAAATTCAGAAATGCAGGCGTGAAATTGGTTGAAGAATGTCTACTCGTATTCAGAGAGAATTGCAAATTTTCTAAATTTTTATCCTATCCACTATGATCTTTATCTAGATAAGCCTTGATCGTAGTTTTTATAGACCTATTACATCTCTCCATGGTATTCGCCTGTGGATAGTATTTCGACGTTCTTAGATGTCTGATACCAATTTTCTGGGCGAATTCCTCAATCGTCTTATTGACGAACTCGGTACCATTGTCCGGTAGCAAAAATCTGGGAGTTCCCCACTTCGAAATTATTTTTTTGTGTGAAATTCACTCTCAATCGTTGGACCGTTCGCCTTCTTTATTGGAATTATTTCTACCCATTTCGTAAATAAATCAACGAACACCAAGATGTATTTGTTTCTGGATTTAGAATAAGGAAGTGGTCCCATGATATCAGTGGCAACCAGTGTCCATGGTTCATCAATAATTCTTTTTCCCATTAGACCTATTTTTTTGGATTGCTGGGCTTTGTTTTTAGACAGATTTCGCATTTTTGGATATATTTTAAAATTTCTGAGTACATCCCTGGCCAAAAGTAATTTTCGGATAAATTCGCATAATTTTTTTCGATTCCCGGATGACCAGACTGTTTATTATCATGTCCTTCGCATAAGACTTGTTTCCTAAGTTTTTTGGGGATAACTAATTTCCACGGATTACTTTCGGGTAATAAGGATGATTTTAAGGGGTCGGGTCTGTACACATATAATTGTCCATCCTTAATTCGCCATTTTTCGTGCTCTTCAGGTTTCTTTCTCACCTGCCTAAATTTTGTGTTATACCATTCATCTGTTTCATCAATAAAATCTTTGTTTTTACTTTCTACGCTACTCGCTGAAATAGACCCTACGGATTTTTCTGATTCATTTGTTTTTGATAACGCGTCGGGAACTAAATTTGCGCTTCCCTTCCTATATACAATTTCATAATCATATTCTATGAGTTCTAGGGCCCATCTTGCTAGGCGACCTGTAGGATTTTTCAAATTGTGAAGCCATTTTAAGGCTAAGTGATCTGTTAAGACTTTAAACTTATATCCTTCTATATAAGGCCTTAATTTTCTTATCGCCCAAACAACGACCAAGCACTCTTTTTCTGCAGTGGAATATTTTCGTTCTGCTCCATTTAAGCCTCTACTGGCATATGCTATCACGCATTGGTTCCCTTCGATTATTTATGTGAGTACTGCTCCCAAACCTGTATCACCCCCATCGGTTTCTATTTGAAACGGATGTCTGAAATCAGGACAAACCAAGATAGGTGCTGTCGTCAACAATCCCTTTATCGTTTCCAAAGCTTTTTCCTGTTCGTCTGTCCATTCCCATTTTTCACCTTTTTTCAATAATCTATTTAAGGGTTCTATTAATTCCGAAAAATGTGGCATAAATCGCCTGTACCACGAGGCCATTCCCATCAAACGCTGTAATTGTTTAATTGTTTTTGGTCGCGGGAACTCTAAAATTGGTTTTATTTTATCCTCATCAATTTTTAGGCCTTTATTATTTACAACGAATCCTAGGAATTTTATATCAGAGCAACCAAATTCGCATTTTTTTGGACTGATCGTTAAACTTGCTTCATTTAATTTATCCAAAACTGAGTTCAAATAATGCATGTGTTCTTCAAAAGTTTCCGAAACTATTACTATATCGTCTAAATCACAAAAAAAACGTTGGGTTTTGAATTTGGGGTAATTATTTTGTCCATAAGGCGTTGCAATGTTGCTGGTACGTTACATAAGCCAAAAGGCATCCGAATAAATCGAAACATACCTTTTCCTGGGACTACAAATGCTGTAATTTCTCGGGAATTTATTTCCAACGGTATTTGATTATAAGCTGAATGTAAGTCTATCTTTGAAATATATTTTGCCGATCGTAAGGTATCCAAAATTTCCGCCATTATTGGTACTGGGTATAAATCTTTTTTAGTTGCCTTATTAACCTCCCTAAAATCTAAACAAAATCTATATTTTCCATTAGGCTTTTTTATCATTACCACTGGGTTTGACCAATCACTACTACAGGGTTCGATAATTCCCTCATCTAACATTCTATCGATTTCTTCGCACATGATCTCTTTTATTTTAGGGGAGACATGATAATATCTTTGTTTGATAGGATCATGTCCTTGGACGTCAATTTTATGTTCTGTCAAATTTGTTGCTTTTAATTTTTGGCTCATTTCTGGTATTTTTTCCTTTAATAATCTATTCATTTTTTCCTGTTCGCTTTCCGAAAGTTCCATAATACCTTCGCATATTTCCGATGCAAAAAGTATTGGTTCCCTAGCTACTGTCGGTTTTCCTATGACGTTATTATTTATAATCGCATTATTTTTGAAATTGATCCAAGTCACATTATTATGTGATTTGATAGTCTCTGCTATTGATTGAAAAGCTCTGGATGTTATTTTATTTCCTGTCCAAGTATTTGTATTAAAATTTTTATAATTCTTTTTCCCTTTGAACTCTGCATTGTTAAATTCCCTAGAATTAAACCTTTTTCTTATCGCGTTACTCCTGTTGGAATGACAATACGAATGATTCACACTCGGACTCGCTACCTCGTGTGTCGATTCGTCTTCTTTTTCGTCAGAGTCCAGCCTTTTCAACGCATGGAATCTATTCTGCACCTCGATTTCCATCAGTTGTGGTATACGTGCCTGGGTTGAGTTCTTGCTGTTCGCTATTTGGGTGTGGGGGATGTTTGGTTTTGGGGTTGGTTTTTATTTCAATGACGGAGGTACCAATTTTCCGCTGTCTAGCGTGCCTTCGGCTACCCCCTCTCTATCCTTACGCAATGTAATAGTGTCACATAACCTAATATTCTTACTCTTTTCATTTTCCTTCTCTACTTTACTATTTTTATTCTCTTTTTTTGTTATCCCTTTCTCTTTCGTTCCTATGTTTTTCTCATTTCTTTCCTTCTGCCTATTCTTGCGTGATCTCGTGTCTCTTTCTACACTCGACCAGCCTGTTTGTGTCCCTATTTCGCGTATATTTTTCCAAATATCCTTTTCTCCTAATATCTTTATTTGAATTGGTTCCGAAATTGCTTTGGGATGAGCTTCGATCGTATATCGAATCTCAGGCAATTCCGGAAGCCACCAGTTGTTAACTCAATCAATCCTGATTTGCTGAGCATGTCTGTTCCTATTATACCCTTTGATCTTAATTTCGGTACTATTGTAAATAATAATTCTTTAATGACATGGCCTATTTTGACAGGAATGAGTACTTGGCCAATAATGCTCACTTCCTCGCCATTTGCCATAATTAATTTGTTTGAATCAGGTTGTTTAATTTCGTAATTGTATAGTTTAATTGTATTTAATAGATCTTGGCCTACGTATGAGTGTGTGGCACCGGTATCGATCCACACTCTGTACAAATACGCCTCAAAATCCATCATAACGTGGAACCTTGTTTCCTCCGGGGTGTCTAAATCTGAATCTAATTTTTCGGGCGCTTGATTCGAATTTGAGGATGTATTCGCCCTTATAATCCTTCCTGACCCTTTTCTTTCTTCTTGGTATGGATTTTCCCAGTTTCTATTAATTTCTGATTCAAAATGTACAGTTGGATTTTCCCAATTTCTGGGACCTAACGTATAGTTAGATGGTAAGCGGTCTGATGCCACGCCAAAGTGCGAATTTGGCGGAAAAAGATTCGCTGGTGGATATGTTGAGTCAAATCTTGCACGATTGACTCTTGGGGGCGCCCCCCCTAACTGTAAATGTGGCAAAGAGTTTTCTCTGCCAATTGTTCGATTAAATGTTCGCACTGTACTTTGGGGTTTATCTCTGGGGATAGATTTACGTTATATAGTTGGGTTTCGTTATTTCTGGGATTATTTTCATTTCTCTCTAATTCTCTACTTTCACTTACTCTATTTTCTAAATTTCTATCTGGGACAGGGTTAGTCATTTTGGTGATTTTAATTTTTCCTGATCTTAATGTCATATATCTTTCCATTTCACTCAATTTTCTGTATTGAAAAAAAAATGTAAAAAAACATTTGATCTCATTGTCGTACATTTTTGTTCTAAACATATTGATTTCCTTGACTTTACTTGAGAAAACATTGAAATTTTAAATTTGGAGTCAAAATATATTTCTTTCAATTTATTTTGTATTGTATCGACTTTACTTTTCTTGAAAGTCGACAGGAGATTAGCAAAATAGGTAAACACGCTTGGCCTTGATCTTGACCGAGGGCAATCCCGCACACGTGTTGTTTTGATCGCACCGAATTGCTGAGCTTACGCAATCGCGTCACTTTCACTTTTGAATTTAATTATTTTCCTAAACGGTTTTTCTTCAATTTTACCTTTTTCCTTACTATTTTCCTAGTTAGATACACTTTCTCTATTTTTTCTCATTCAACCTGTCATTTTTCTTTCCCCTTCTATCTATTTTCTATTCGAATTTCGCTTTTATTTCGCCATTTTCCTTCTTTTTCAATTCAAGAAGAATTAAATTCTAACTTCTCAACACAAATTTTTCTTTCATTTTTCGGAATTTCGCGCACTTATTAATCAACAATTTTCATGCAATAAATTCACACCTGTGTGCATATATATATATATATATATACTTAATTCTGTTTTATCCGTCTCGTGAATCACTCAGCGTGGGAAAAGCTTGGGTTTTTTAGGAAGTGTGGGTTAAGACATTGGGCGCCAATTGTGGCCAACTGCCCGGAAATTGGCTACAAATTAAGGAGAATGTGGGATTGAGGATGCTGAGTGAGGGTCAAGTCAGTCATGATTCCAATTCTCATATAATGTGATTTCCCGAAGATAAGGCACAGAACCGTCAGAGTTTTACACAGGCACCTTATTGGCACAGAACAGTCAGGACTTTTCACAGGCACTTTAGTTGCACAATTGCGCGGGGTGAGGTATCGAGAAAACTCACCGGCGGCGTTCGGATCAGATCAACTCTGTCGCGTCTTAGCGAGAACTGGCGATTTGTGGTCGACAACCTGCTCACCTAGTTCCGGGATTTGTCAACCCCGATTGCCAAAATTCGGGCCTCACCCCTTCCGATCTAGGTCAGTACCGGAAAGAGTAAGGGCCCCACTGTATCTTCACGTTACACCAGTTTGCCATCAAAATTTTCCTCTTTTTGAATGGCCTGGGAGTGCATTGCAAAAGCAGAGAGGAAAAAGTAAGCTCTCATAGCGAGAGTAATCCAAAAAGATAAGCGTCTCTCTGAAGCTAAGGAAAATGCATCTTTCCTTGCACTTCAAATCTATATGCTAGAGTTGAAGAAAAATGGCCACAAGCCGGGAAAGAACGCAAGGGAAAAGAAAGCTGATGGCAAGAAAAGGATATAAGAGCTGAAGAACAAGACGAAGCGCGCATTCTGCAAAGAAAAGGGTCATTTGGTACGAAAGTGCCCGAAGAATGCGGCGAGTGAGAAAAGCGGGGGTTCATAGCCTTCGGCTTCTGCGTACGTCATTGAAGTTACTGCCTTCTATTGGAACACCACTGACAACGACAGGGATGTATGGCTGTAGAATCGGGTGCTAGAATGCACATGACCTTCAGAAGAGATTTTTTTGATTATCTTGACCCACATAAACAAGAGCATTTTGGGTAAAATCGCAGACGATGAAGTTTTACCTGCAGTTGCCATAGGTAAAATTACAATTCCTGAAGAAACTGATGGCCAACTTCTGGAAAGAGAAATACAAAACGTGCTTTTCGTGCCGGGATTAAAGCAAAATTTGTTTTCAATTGGGACGATAAATGACAAAACGTACTCTTTTCACAGTTATGAACATAAGTGTGAAGTCCGCGATCGTAATGGGAAACTTACGTCACGTGGGGTACGTCACGAGAAATTATTTCGAATGTTGTTCAAAGTTAAAGTGTCAGTGCAGTGCAATCTTGCCGGATCGGAAGTCTAAACGCAGAAAAACACGTTCGAGCTCTGGTATGAGCCATTAAATCATGTGAATATTCGTGCCTTAATTCAAACAAGTGAAGTGTTTGCGGACAAAAATTTTTTGATTGACAAAAAAGACAAGTTTTCCTGTGAAACGTGTGTAATGGACAAGCAAACACGTAAACCGCATGCATCGGGAAAGCATGTGAGCAATTTTAAGCCGGGAAAAAAGATACACAGTGATGCCTGTGGACCCGTCAACGTTGATTCTCCGCGAGTTTCGCGATATTTTCTTTCATTCAATGATGAATGCACGAGCTTTCGAAAAGTATACTCTCTGAGGCACAAATCTGAAGTGTTTGAGACATTTAAAGAGTTTGAAAGTTTTGTGCTAACTCAGACTGGGAATAAGGTGAAAGTGATACGTTCGGACAATGGGACAGACTACACCTCCGCAGAATTTTGTAAGTATACGATAGAAAGGGGTATAATTCACGAGTTTTCGTCTCCTTACATACATGCTATGTATTGAATAGAGTAATCCTGCAGCACGGTGAGACAAACCCTCCTTTCGAAAAATGGTTTAATCGAAACCAGAAATTAAACACTTACGAGTGTTTGGCTCGGAAGCTTATATGAACATCTCGAAGGGAAAACGCAAGAAATTTGACCCAAAAAGCAAGAAGGTGACCATCGTAGGCTACGATGGAGAATCTTCCCATTATAGATTATGGGGCGAAGAATAGTGCAAGATTTACATGACCAGCGATGTAGATTTCAACGAAGGTAGCAAGAAGTGTCACGAAAAACAGGAAAATAGTGGTTTTCGCCCTGAAATCAATTATGTGATCGTAAAATCATAAAATTGTACCTGATCATCAAGCAGCTGATCAAGATCCTGACTCTCAAAAAGCTGATCATCAAGTGGCTGTTCCAGATGCTGATTTAAAACAAGATGATCATCAAGAGGCTGAACCTAAAATTGCTGAGCAAGATGCATCGCAGGGTAGGCAGCTGCGTGACAGAAGATTTTGAAATTCTCCTGATCGCTATGGATCAGCTGTAGCTTATCTTGCTGATATTGTGCCTATGACTTTCAGTGAAGCAATGTCAAGCCCAGATGCAGAAAAGTGGCATAGCGCAATAAAAGAAGAAATATATGCCCTCGAAGAAAATAATACTTGGAATCTCATCACACTGCTAAGAGGTAAGCGGGCTATTGGATGCTAATGGTTTTTTGCAATTAATCCAAACCTTAGTGAAAATGGCAATAGATTTAATGCAAGACTTGTTGCAAAAGAATTCTCTCAACGAGAGGGAATATATTATCTTGAGACTTTTGCAACTGTCGTCCGTTATGAATCCATTCGAGTGCTGTCGGCTGTCGCAGCAAAAAAGGATATGAAATTACAAAATTTGATATAAAGACAGCATTTCTTAACGGAGATCTTCAAGAGGACATTTACATGAAATTACCTGAACGCTACATCAGTGAAGAGAACGAGAACTTAGTCTGTAAATTAAGCCGGAGCCTTTATGGCTTGAAGCAGTCCCCACGTTGCTGGAACGAGAAGTTCGTCGGATTCCTAAAAAATTTCAACTTCCAGAGCATCGAAAGTGATCAATGTATTTTTGTTGGTGTAGTGAAAGGTTTGAAAGTGTATCTGGAATTATATGTCGATGATGGCTTAGTGATATGTGAAAACCAAGATGCTATCGACGAAATTTTAAATTGTTTAAAAAGCAATTTTAAAATCACAGTTGATAAAGCAAGTGACTTTGTTGGTATGGAGACTGAGCGTGATCGTACGAAGCGTACAATAAAGGTGATAACTAAGTTTGGCATGGAAAATGCAAACTTTTCAAGTGTTCCTGCGGAAGCTGGTTTGCATTTATGCAAAAATCCATTGAGTGAGAATAAAAATGACTGTATTCCTTATCGTGAAGCTGTAGGTTCACTTTTGTTTGCAGCTCGAGTAAGTCGTCCGGATATTGAATACGCTGTAAATTACGCGAGGCAACTCTTAGATTCTTTCGGCCAAGAGCATTGGCAAGCAATAAAGAAAATAATCAGGTATTTAAAAGAGACTTGTCCTTCTGGAATTGTTTTTGGAAATAGTGGGAGTTTATTAAATCTAATAGGATTTATAGATGCAGATTATGTAGTATGTTTATAATCACGAAAATTTAGGAGCGGTTTCGTATTTTTGTTGAGCGGTGGCCCGATATCGTGGTCAAGTCAGCGACAAAATGTTGTTTCTCTGCCAACTACAGAAGCTGATTATATCGCATCAGCTCACAGAACGAAAGAAGCTGTTTGGCTACGTCGAATGCGAAGTAATTTAAAAGTCGATTGTACATCTGTTCCAATCTTTGTTGATAACTTATCAGCTATCAAATTAGCAAATAATTCGGAGTTCTACAAGCGTTCAAAACATATTGATGTGAGATTTAATTTTATACGAGACGTGTTGAGTCGAAAAGAAATTGAAAATAATTATGTTCAATTTAAAGATCGGTTACCTGACATACTCACGAAGCCGCGATGAAAATAGCAATTTTGTATTTTGAGAGAAAGAATGAGTGTGCTGAACCATTCAAATTAGTTTGGATTGTTGAATATTTCTGCGACACATTGTATTAGTACTTTGAATGGAATTTTTTCTAGAGTATACGAAACTGTTTTTGCCCATGATGTATCCACCGGAAAAATCTGTGCGATCTGTACCTAACTTTGCTCCCATCCTCGCTTTTACTTCCCAGAAGTGGTCCTGTCAGGCCCTCTCAATCCTGTGTGCAATGAGTGAGAGTTAGTACACTGCGAACTATGACCAAGTTGACTGCGTCACTTGTAACTAGCAGATTAATTTTAGCTCAGCAGTTTTCATGTAATAAATATACACTGAATATTTAACCCTGTAGTTGTTTATTGCATAAATAACTTTCCAACAGGTTATGGGCTCAGCACGCTTTCACTGCGCCAGTGTATATTTTTATTGAAAAAGAAACAAGGCATCGCGAGTTATTTCGAAGTGTCGGCGTGCAAAGTGAGGCAGTGTCTTTATCGTGGCTGATAAGGATACTTTGGATTTGACTATGGAATGGGAGAATGGAATTTTGAGATGAAGCTGAGGAAGGGAAAGCGAGGGGAGTTAGCAAGAGAGTGTTTGATGGAGGTAGAAGAAAGAAAAGTATAAAGTAAGAATAAAAATATAATAAATGGTATAAGATGATAAAAAAGATGGGAGTACCCAAGTATTTAGAAAAGGGATGAGGAGAGAAAAGATGGACCAGAATAGCAAGATTTAGATTAGGAAACGAAATAAGGGAGGGTATCTATTGGAAAAATAAAGAAAGCAGGAAATGCACAATCTGTGAATAGGAAGAGGAAACATGGGAGCATGTATGGAAAGGATGTAGGAGAGGATTAGAAGATAAAGGAAGCTGGCAAGAGAATGTGGTGAAGATTCTAAGGGGGGATGGTTTGGGGGAAGAGTGGATGAAGGAGTTACAGGTTGCTACGGTACAAGAGAAGTGAAAGATTTTTGAGTAATGGTTATGTACTAGCATAAGTAGATTAAGATATCGTCAAAAATAGAACTAAGGATCTAGATATAAGATTTTCTGTGAATAGCTGTAAATAAATGTAAATAACAAGGATAAGATTTTATAAAGTATGTAGACGGAAGTATTGTAAGAAATAGAAGTCATCTCCTTTTTAAAGAAATTTTTAATCAACGGAATGATTTTTCAACCAAAAAGGTAAATCAGTCAACAAGAAAATTAATATTCTATCACAAAAGACAAAGTTTCAACAAATAACTGAAGTTTTCAACCAAATAGTTTAATTTTTAACTAAAGAAGATACATTTTTAACCAAACATGAAATAGTTAAGTTTTTAGTGCAAAAAATTAGTTTAAAAAAAATTGAAAAAATTGTTTAAATTGATGAATTTTCAAAAAAAAAAAAAAATTTCAAGAAAATAGATGAATTTTTAATAAAATAGTTCAATTATCGACTACAGATGAATTTTCAATCAAGAAGATTAAATGTCTATAAAAAAAGAGGAATTTCCAATAAAAATAGAATATTCAAATTTTTAGTTAAAAAATGAATGGCTTCCGTTTCCGGTACCGATCGTAGGAGAACTCTTTTGTGTCAAGTGTTCGTTTTTTTTGACGTTGGTGAATGGGAATAAGCGTGTGTGGATGCAGAATCAGCAGTAAGTGCGAAGATCAGATGTAAAGGAAGGAGTGTGAGTGAATGCAAAGGTGTAAGGCGTGAAAGTAAGTTGTGTGAAGTGGAAATTGAAGCGTGCGAAATTTTTGAGGTTAGGAGCAGTAAAAATAGTTGCTTGGCAAGGGGGGCAAGAGGCAGGTGAGTAAAGAGCGGGAAACGTTGCGGATCACTGGGTAAGGTAGTATGCCGACGCACAGTGAGTTTTTTTACAAAATTTTGTTCAAAATACTCGTAACGAATTATAATTTCATGTAGCCCTGCTACTTTTCTAGTTTTCTGCAAAAAACTAACCTACAAAAATATGAACTTGCCAAGGTAGCTGAACCACGAAATTTCGAAACTTTTAAAACCATGAAATCGGTAATATCTTTACACACAAACGTCAAACTCACAAACCTCAAACCGACGAACCTCAAAACCCCAAACCTGAAAACCCACAAACCTCACACCCACAAACCTCAAACCCACAAACCTCAAACCCACAAACCTCAAACCCGCAAACATCAAACGCACAAATCTCAAACCTCAAACCCACAAAAATTATACCTCAAACCCACAAACCTCAAACCCCAAATCCGTAAACCCACAAACCTCAAACCCAGAAACCTCAAATGCACAAACCACAAATCCACAAACTTAAAACCCCCAAGCCCATAAACCTACAAACCTCAAAATCACAAATCCTTAAACCTAAAACCCCAAACCCACAAACCTAAAACCACAAATCCACAAGCCCACAAACAGCAAACCCACAA
>CAKNYM010048741.1:56278-80248 GCA_932195095.1 Andricus curvator
CCCACAAACCTCCAACCCACAAACCTCAAACCAACAAACCTCAAACCTCCAAACCCGTAAACCCACAAACCTCAAACACATAAACCTAAAACCACAAATCCACAAACCCACAAACATCAAACCCCATTTTAATAAAACTCGACTTATATGTACATCATGCAGAATAGTCGACAAACCCACCAACCTTTAGGGTTTAGGGTTTATGGGTTTAGGGTTTATGGGTTTAGGCTTTCATGGGTTTTAGGTGTAGGGTTTATGGGTTTATGGATTTATGGGTTTAAGGTATTTGGCTTTAGAGTTTATTCTTGAGGACTTTGTGGTTGGAATTTGTGGGTTTGAGGTTTGTGGATTTTTGGTTTTAGGTTTATGTGTTTGAGGTTTGTCGGTCTGAGGTATAATTTTTGTGGGTTTGAGGTTTGTGGGTTTGAGGTTTTTGGGTTTGAGGTTTGTGGGTTTACGGGTTTGAGGTTTAATTTTTGTGGGTTTGAGGTTCGTGTGTTTGAGGTTTGTGGGTTTACGGGTTTGGGGGTTTGAGGTTCGTTGGTTTGTCGGTTTGTGAGTTGGAGGTCTGTGGGTTTGCTGTTTGTGGGCTTGTGGATTTGTGGTTTTAGGTTTATGTGTTTGAGATTTGTGGGTTTTAGGTTTATGGATTTGTGAGTTTGAGGTTTGTAGGTTTATGGGCTTGGGGTTTTTATGTTTGTGGATTTGAGGTTTGTGCGTTTGAGGTTTGTGGGTTTACGGGTTTGGGGGTTTGAGGTTTGTGGGTTTGAGGTTCGTGTGTTTGAAGTTTGAGGTTTGTGGGTTTGAGGTATAATTTTTGTGGGTTTGAGGTTTAAGGTTTGTGCGTTTGAGGTTTGTGGGTTTATGGGTTTGGGGGTTTGAGGTTTGTTGGTTTAAGGTTTCTGGGTTTGTCAGTTGGAGGTTTGTGGGTTTGCTGTTTGTGGGCTTGTGGATTTGTGGTTTTAGGTTTATATGTTTGAGGTTTGTGGGTTTGTCGTTTTAGGTTTATGGATTTGTGAGTTTGTGAGTTTGAGGTTTGTAGGTTTATAGGTGTGGGGGTTTCAAGTTTGTGGATTTGAATTTTGTGCGTTTGAGGTTTGTGGGTTTACGGGTTTGGGGGTTTGGGGGTTTGTCGTTTTAGGTTTATGGATTTGTGAGTTTGAGGTTTGTAGGTTTATGGGTGTGGGGGTTTCAAGTTTGTGGATTTGAATTTTGTGCGTTTGAGGTTTGTGGGTTTACGGGTTTGGGGGTTTGGGGGTTTGAGGTTTTTGGGTTTGAGGTATAATTTCTGTGGGTTTGAGGTTTGTGAGTTTGAGGATTGTATGTAAAGATATCACCGATTTCATGGTTTTAAAAGTTTCGAAATTTCGTGGTTCACCTACCTTGGCATGTTCATATTTTTTCATGTTAGTTTTTTGCAAAAAACTAAAAAAAGTAGCAAGGCTACATGAAACTATATTTCATTACTAGTATTTAAAAAAAAATTTATTAGAATCGGTCAAAAATTATGCAGTCAGCAGAATTTTGTACAAAATGTTGTGAAAAAAACTCACTGTGCGACAGTACGTAGTCCACAAACGGGTGCCAGAGGGCGGCAGTCACTGGATGATCTCACAGAACAACAGGCAGCCGAAATAAGAGATGACGATGTTGAGAGCGCGGTTAGTGGCGTGAAGGGGGAAGATGACAGTAGCAGTCAGGAGACGTTAGAGACGCCGACCAGGGAGGGGACGACAGAGAGAAGGGAATCAGACACGGGCCATAAACGGGGATACCCTCAAACCTACAGCGCCTTAACAAGCTAGGCAGCGCGGGCTCGAATAGGAGTTTGGACGAATGGCGCAAAAAGGTTACCGCGACCAGCAGTGAAGGGGAAGAAAAAATAAAAAGAGAGGACAGGGACGATGAATTTTAAAGGGGCAAGGAGAACAAGAATGTTATGACTAAACGAAAATCACCAGATAGAGATATGGGGTATGAAGGTATGTTTGAAAAACTGGAAGCTCTCATTGAAGGTTTAGAGAGGAAACAAGGAAGAGATTGGATGATATGAATAGGGATATGACCAGGCAGGGGAATGACGAAAAGAGAAATAGTGAGATAAAACAGCTAGGAGAACGGATAAGCAACTTATAAATCAGGAATGAGCATATGGGGAAGGAAACAGAGAGTGCGGAAATAGTACAAGGGAGTGATTACTTGCAAAATGAGAATGAAAGATTGAAGGAAAGGCTGAGTGAGATTGAAAGAAGATTGGAAGGGGTAGAAAGGGCGAAGAGGAAAAATAACATAGTAGTTGAGGGATTGAAAGCGGAGAGTGAAACAGGCGAAGCGGAATTCAAAAATCTTTTGAGAGATATTGGAGTTCAGTTAAGGGTAGAAGGAGTTAAGAGAATAGGATGGACAAAAGAAGGAAAAAAAGGAATGTTTCTAGTGAAAGTAGCTAGTGAGGAGGAGAAAAAGAAAATTATGGAGAAAAAAAAATATTGAGAGGAAGAAGGGAAAGAATTGAAGAGGATTTGACATGGAGGGAGAGGAAAAGGAGATGGCAAATAGAGCAGAGCGCATGGGTAGAGAGGAAAAAGGGGCGCACGGTATGGATAGGGAGATACACATTATGGATAAATAGGGAAGAATGGTTCTGGATAAATAGGGAAGAATGGTTCTGGGACGAAGAATGATAAGAAATAAGGAAAAAGGGAAAAAGAGTTGAGAAAGGTAGCAAAAACGAAGAGTCAAAAGAGTTTAGAGATCAAACAGAGGGGTTTCCAAACGGCAATGCGGAAGTAAAGTGAGGAGGATAGGTGAGGAAAGGGAAGAGAAAAACGTGGAAATAGCTTTCTGGAATGTGTCAGACTTGAAGAACAAGAATGAAGAATTTTGGCGGAAGTTGGAAAAGTGGGATGTGATTATGATGAGTGTATCCTAGGCGGATGAGAAGAACTAGAAGGGGATGAAAAGAATGTTACCTAAAGGTTATGTGTGGATGATGCAGGAAGCAAGAAGGGAACACGTTAAAGGTAGAGCGATGGGCGGTATGGTCTCAGGGGTGAGAAAAGGATTGGCAGTAAAAGGGAGAACAGAGGAGGACAGGGAGGAAAAGGATGGAACAATGGTAAGAAGGATTATAATTGGAAAAGTCAAAATAGCGGTGGTTTGTGTGTATAGAAGAAGAGGAGGAGAGGAAGGTTGGAGAGTAATAAGGAGGTGGATCGAGGAAAAGAAGGAAGAATTGGTTCTGACAGGAGGTGACTTGAATGCCTGGACTGGCGAGCAAGGGGGAGGGTTTTGGGATGAAAAAAGGAGGCCTATATCAGGAGCTCCAAACATAGGGAGACAAACTGGGAGGGGAAGAGGTTACTAGACGTAATAGGAGAAACAGGATGGTTTATATGTAATGGCAATATGAAAGGAGATGAGAAAGGAGAGATCATATTTATAGGTAAGGGAGAAACAGTAATTCACTGCATCCTGGCGGAAGAAATAATGAGGAATATGATAGGCAGTATGAAGGTGGGGAATGAAATAGAGTCCGAGCACTTGCCGTTGATAGCTACACTGATAGGTGGCGTCCATAAGCGCAGCAGAGGGAGAAAGGAACACGAAAATGGGAGTCTGGGAGGTAGACAAATTAAAAGAGTTTAAACAAAAAATGAAAAAGAAGAATGTTAGGTATGAAAGAGAGGAGGGAGTAGACTCGTTAATTGAAATGTTAAAAGGTTCGATTGAGAAGGTAACGGATGTGATAGGTACAAAAAAAGGAAGAGAAGAGAAAAGACAGGCTGGTGGAACAAGAAATGCGGGGAGAGTAAAGAGAGGATGAAAGAGTGTGTAAGAAAATGGAGGAAAGGAGAAATGGAGAAGGCGAAGTATAACAGGAGAAAAAGAGAACATGAGAGGATGACAGAAAGGAAAAAGCTAAGGGAAAAGGAGAAATACAAGGAAGAAGTAGAAAAGGCGATCAAAGAAGGTAGGGTCTGAGATATGATAAATAGGGAAAGAGGAGAAAGGAAGGGCGTGAACGAAGAAATAGAAATGGGTGAGTGGAAGGAATATCTTAAGGGTCTGTTAGGGGGAGAACAAAATAGGATAAAAGGGTAAAATAGAAGGATAGTCCAGGGAGAAATGGAGGAAGGGAACGAAATAACAAGAGAAGAAGTGGATAAGGCAATAAATAGACTAAAAAGAAATAAGGCTATAGGAGAGGATGGTATGGAGAACGAAGCGATAAAGTTTGGAGGAGAAGGGATTCGGAAGATCTGAAAGAAGGTCTGGAAAGGAGAAGGGTGGCTAGAGGAGTGGATGACAGGACTGGTGGTACCGCGTATCAAGAAAGGGGAGGGAAAGAAGGTAGAGGAGTACAGAGAGATCACTCTCATGTCAGGGGATTATAAAATATTTTCAGAAATTCTAAGAAATAGATTAGAGAGTCAGATAGAAGATAAACAGAGTATCCCACACAATCAGACGGGGTTTAGAAAAGGGATGGAGGCAATAGATAACATTTACGCACTTAAATACTTGGTTAACAGAAATTTAGGTAGAAAGAAAGGGAAATTAGTCGCCTTGTTCGTAAAATCTAAAGCAGCGTTTGACTCAGTAAATAGAAAAGTGCTATGGCAGGCAATGAAAGAGAGGGGAATAGAGGAAGGGTTGGTGGAGAGGATAAAGGAAATTTGTACTGAAACCAGGATTAGGGTGAAGATAGGGGAAAAAAGAGAGAGGTGTTCTGGACAGGAAGAGGTCTGAGGCAAGGGTGCCCGTTGAGTCCACTACTTTTTAATATGCTGCTGGCAGACTTAGAGGAGAAGCTAAAGGAGAAAGGGAAAGGGGGACCGGCTTTGGGTAATAGCAAACTATACCCTCTAGCATACGCGGACGACGTAGTTCTGTTAGCAGATGATGAGGATGGGATGAACCTAATGATGAGAATTTTCGAAGAGTATGGGGAACAAAAGACTTCACGGTGAACGTGGAGAAGACCAAGGTGATGTGCTACAGAAGAAGAAAGACCAAAATAGATTACGTTTGGAAGATGAACTGACAAACAGTGAAAATTGTGGAGGAGTTCTGTTACCTAGGTTTTTGGTTTGAGGCAGGAAGGGGAAACGAGGTGCAGGTTAGGAAAAGAATCGAATGTACGAGTAAAGTAATGGGCCAAGTATGGGGTATAAGAAAGAGAAGGTTTAATGGCGATTGGAGGATGAGGGTTTAGTTGTTTGATGCGTTGATTTGGGCGGTGTTGTGTTATGGAGTGGAGGTCTGGGGATGAAGGAACATAGGAAAGTGGAAAGCATGTATGAGAGATTTCGGAGATGGGTCATAGGGGTTAGTTGGAGTTGCCCAGGATACATGTTAAGGGAAGAATTAGGAAGGGAAAAAATGGTAACTAGAAAAATTAAGAGAGCCTGGAGGTTTGAAGAGAAGCTAAAAAGGGGAGAGGGGAGCAGAATAGCACAAGTATGATTGGACGAAATTCGGAACAAGGAAACGAGAGGAAATTTGGGAAATTCGAAATGGGAGGAAGAATGGAAAAAAATGAGGAGGGTTTTTGATATACGAGAAGGAGTGGTTTAGAATGGGCGAAGGAGTGAGAGCTTGTAGATATTGGATGGATGAGGAGGAAAATCTGTGTAGAGTATGTGAATACGAAATGGAGTCATGGGCACATGTACTAGAGAAGTGTGCAGGAGAAGAAGACGGACAGTTGAGTGTGGATGAATGTGTGAGATGGATTTTGCATGGTAATAGACACGGAGTGATGTGGATGAAGAAAATGGAAGAACTAAGAGAAAGCAAGGTAACAGGGCAGAGCCAAACGGTTAATCCTAATAAGGAAAATAACCAGCAAACGAATTTTCAAGAGAACAGTTAAATCTTTAAACAGAGAAATTAGTTTTTAACTAAAATAATTAATCTTCAACGAAAAATAGTATATTGCGTGACGAGGGTCGAAAGGCAACGATGTCAAGAGTGTGAAGCTAGCTTCCCGAGCGAAGCGAGGGCAGATATCACACGAGTGAAATCGTTACCTCGGCCCGAGTCATGCATACAACTTTTCATCATATCGATAATCGAATTTTCGATTGAGGTATGATTAAAAATTAATTTTTAACCAAATAGTTATATTTTTGACCCAAACAGATGAATTTTCAATCAAGAAGAATAAATCTCTACCAAAAAAGATAAATTTTCGAGAAAACATGGAATAGTTAAATTTTAAGTTAAACAAATTATTTCAACAAAATACTGAAGTTTTCAATCAATTATCTGAATTTTCAACTGAAGGAGATAAATGTAAAACCAAACATGGAGTAGTTTGATTTTAAGTTTAAAAAATGTATTTTCAACAAAAAAAAAACAATTTTCAACAGAATAGTTAAACTTTTAAGCGAAGAAATTAATTATTACCTAAAATAATGTATCTTCAACTAAAAAATTGAATTTTTAACACAGTGGTTCCACTTTCAACTACATAGTTGAACTTTGAATCAAAAAAAGGTTTTTTCGTCGCTATTCACAAATAGCAAAAACCTCAAAAACTTTATCGAGAAACAACTGATTGAAATAGCCTGTAAATTTAAGATTTTCCAAAATTTTCGCAAATTTCAAATTTTTGTCGTGCAGTTTTAGACCCCACTAAAATCAATGAAAATGATACTAGGAATCGGATAAAATCACATGTTTTTCGACAAGGAATAACCTTTCAAATGTGATTATGAAAAGAGTGGGACGATGGTCGTCGGGGCTAAGGCGTAGCCTTTGGACCCAGCGTCGGCTTGCGGGTTCGATTCACGCCTCGCACTCTGGAAGAGCCTCGGCGGGCCATGCGGTGAACACTAGCGTAGCAACGGAGTTGTTCATCTCCGGAGAGTCGTGGAACCGGTACCTCAAGAGAAAAAAGTTCTCTAAGTACTTAAAGCTGTTGCTCTTGGTGGTTCGGAACCCACCTTAAAGCGTAGGTCCCCCTTCCACCACCAAGTAAGTGTGTGTGGGGGGGGGGGTTGTGAAGGAATAGGGAAGAGATACAAGAAAAATGTAAACCCTTATGGGACACACTAGAAGCTTCCATTTCAAATGTGATTATGAAACGATCTGAAGCTTCATTTTTCACTGAGCTATGACCAAAAATGTGAAAAAAGAAGAAGAAACTATTAAATCTCCCATTTTTCATTTTTCTAAAAAACATTTGTGTTGAGAATTTTAATCATAACTGATAACTCGTTGAAAAATGAAGTTTTTCAGAATATTTTGGTCTTAATTTAAAGGTTATTTCTTGACAAGAATAATTTGAATTGAATTCAAACAAACAAGGAAAGAAGGAAAAACTATCAAATCTTTCATTTTTCTAAGAAAAACATGTGTTGACATTTTCAATCATAACTCAGTAAAACTAGCTGTGAATTCGATCTCGAGTGTTTCCACTTTGTTTGTATTTATAATTATATGGTGCTCATTTTACAAGCACTTTGCTTCCCATTAGCAAATGTATTTGCTTCCTGATAGAGAAAGCATTAGCTTTTTTTATGATAGACAAACCAAAGTCTTCATTTTGATCAATTTAAAAATAGAAATTTACAAGAAATACAAAATTACAGAATAATACGAAAATTTTTTCAATACAAAGACAAATGAGACAAATCAAATTTTTTATTCGAAATGATAATTTTTCGAGTTTGAAAAGGGAAGGGAAAAGTCCTGTCGCATCCTATCCCTTTCCCAGCTTTATGATTTCTTCACAAAAATTGTCAGAAGTATTCTAGTCGAAAACTTATGATCAAAAAGTCCTTTCTATGCATGCGTCCACTTTGAATTATGTCGATGAAAAAAGTTTTTCTGTTTGAAACAGATGATTCAAATATTATAAACGAGCATAGCTTCCTTACTCGTCAATAAAATGTATCAATGTTATAGGTCAATCGATTCGTCTGGAATCAACATAACTTTTCTATTCTCGCATCAACTTTAAATTATGAGAATGAGAAAATTGTTACTATAAAAGTCGATTTTTAAAATATATAAATTACTATAACTTCCCTACTCTTTGATAAAATGTATTATAATTGTCGGTCAATCGATTCGTCTCGAAAAAAGGAATATTTTATGTTCTTGCATCAACTTTGAATTATGTTGAAGAAAAAAGTTTCACTATAAAAAACCGTATTTTCAAATATTATGCATTACCATAGCTTCCTTACTCTCCAATAAAATTTAATAATATTATAGGTCAATCGATTTGTCTCGAGTCAACAAATCTTTTCTGTTCTTGCATCAACTTTGCATTATGTTAAAGAAAAAAAGTTTTACTATAAAAAACCGATTTTCAAAATTTATAAATTACCATAAGTTCCCTACTCTTTAATAAGATGTATTAATATTATGGGTCAATCAATTCGTCTCGAACCAAGGAATCTTTTATATTCTTGCATCAACTTTGAATTATGCTAATGAAAAAAGTTTTACTATAAAAAACCGATTTTTAAAATATTATTGAGTGCTAAAAAAAATTCAATAAATATTTTTAGAAATTCTTTGGTCAGTTTCAAGATATTAGTGGGGAAAATAAGCCCTCCAAATTTCATCAATTTATCTGCAACCGTTTTCAGGTTATCATGTTCACAAAAAAGTGTGACATCCACATACACATCTATCCACATACGCACATGTCCCCATACGCACACATCCTCACACTCACACACACACACACATCCGGACAATTGCTTAAAATATTGTATTAGATATATTTAAATTGAGTAATGTTTAATTAAATGAATTAAAAATTTTTGGAAAATGTCACCATTACAAAAGCTTCCTCTATGAGGAAGCAAAATGAAGTTTTCCATGGTTTCTCAGTTTCGCAATAACACTGCCGAACCGGCAGGTGGGGGCCGGGGAGGGTCGGGTTCAGTTAGAATCGAATCACGTAACAGAAGGCAAAATACAAGCGCGCAAGTTGAACTATCTTCATCATGAATTTTATTATACGCTTATCAATTACGTTATTGCAATTTTTTTTCTATCTATTCATCCCCATAAAAACTACGAGATTCGATAGGAACCTTTCCACAATAAATGATTTTGGTGTTCTGTATTTCCTGGTTAAAATCAAAAAATTATAAGACTATATATAATTTTCCAAAGTTTAATGATGAGGCAAAACTATACAGAAAGTGAGTTTTTCAAAAATATCAGCTATAGACTTTTGACTCGTCTTATGTGGCTGCAAACAAATATTTTTTAAACCATTTCAGTTCAAATTGAATGAATGGATTCTTATCTCAAATTTTTTCACGCGATTTCAGAGTTAATTTCTATGTCAAAAATTTGAAAGAAATGAAACTGATGATATTCTTGTATTCAAAAAATATATTATGATATTTTTCATTTTGTCATGTTTTTATTTATTCATTTTTATTATTTTTATCATCTTTTTCATTCCGATTTAGATATTTTGGAGCTCAAATGAAAAAGTGTCCTTCAAATTTCATTGTTGACTACTAATTATAATTTCTGGGACGATACTTCAATTGCACAAATTCTTCCTGGGGGTCATCAAATTTTCAGTCATATTCAATTGCTTACTATCAAAGCCTTACAGAAAAAATTTTTGGAGGGGGGGGGATATGTAGCAGGGAAAAATTTCGGGGTGGGGGATATGTAGCGACACATAGGAGAGTATATGTATATTATGTACATGTTTCAACAATTTCGGGGGGGGGGGCCGCCCCCCCCCTGACTACGGCCTTGCCTATTATTCACAATTTGATCTTCATACAATTTTATAATTTTTAGGGGGGAAATGGTACAGAATCATATACTGAATAATTTGAATAATAATTATCAAGTAATAATTATAATAATAATAACATCTGGGCTGTAGGAGCTGGAGAGAACTCTGGACCTAATCAGAGTTCGCTGTAGCTCCTGCAGCCAGATGCAGTTACTGTGAGCACACAAGACAACGTGCACGCCATGCTTGCGATCTGTTGACTGTGTACGTGTATTCTGTGTCAACACGGCCTGATGCTGAGAACGTTCTGAGTCCTCTATAGGTCCTGCAGCCCGGCTGCAGTTACTGTGCGCTTACAACAGGCCTGTCCAAGTAGGGGAAAACTGCTATTTTGCCAGATGAGAATTTAACACCACCACCGACCTCTACCCATTCAACTTCACGAGAGCGACCACCCCCCAAGCCTCTGGACCTGAGAAGAGGAAAGTGGTGATGGAACTCGAACATGTGGTGAATAAGCAGTTTTCCCCTACTTGGACAGGCCTGGCTTACAAGATGACATGCACTCTATGTTTGCGATCTGCTGAATGTGTACATGTATTGTGTGTCAACACGGCCTGATGCTGAAATGCTGCAGAAATAATTGTTATCTGGGATGGTACATATTTAAAATGCAATGTCCCGAACCTTCTAAAAATTTATAAGTGACCACTGACGATTTTCTATAGAGCAAAGTTTCTAGAAGGTTTGAACGGAAGGAATTCTTTCTCTTGTGGTTTTCTTAGTCGTTAAACTTTCTAGAAATATGTACGGTATACGTAGACTATATAATGCTCTTATGATTAGTGATACACTTATCCATTTTGATGATCAATTTAGCTACGTGGGAGATAAACAGTACTTGAAAACTGTTGGCCTTCTAGAAATGTTATTTAGGCAGGCACTTGAGGAGTCATGCATGAACTTAAGCGACCGAAATGACTATAAAGAAATTCGCATCGTCAGAAACGCTCAAAAGAATCATTACAGTCCCACCACTGAACCTACTCGTATTAACAATAATACCAAGTACAAGAACATTATTGCGAAATTGTGTCCACGCAAACGATACTCTAAAGGTGGTGGTTCTCTATTCGAATGCCAGGTAGTGAAAACAAGCCTGACAACCAAACTACCCCTACTATGATGATCATATCGCACTGGTTGATCGTCTTCGTTTGCTCCTAGCCTTACAGGCTGGATGAAACCAGAATTGTATGAATGAAATCCTCTTTATAATTGAGGAATTGCGTAAATCAGGTCTTACATATGAGGATAATGAGGATAAGAAGGAGGATTAAGACGATAAGAAGGAGGATGAGTAGGATTAGGAGGAGGATGAGGAGGATGATGAGCGCGATGCGAGTTTTCAGGATGATGAGATGATGAAGATGTTGAGGATTTTAAAGATGATGAGGGTGATGAGAATTTCAAGGATGATGAGATGATCGGGATGATGAGAATGGTTAGGATATTGAGGATGATGAGGATGGTAAGGATAAGGAGGATGATGACGAGGAGGGGTATGAGGATGACAAGGATGACAAGGATGAGGAAGGAAAGAATAAGGAGGATGAGAAGGATGATGAGGATGAGAAGGGGGAAGAGGAGAAGGAGAAGGAGAAAGATGGAAGGAGGAAGGAGGAGGGAAGGAGGGGGATTTAAATAGACCTCAACCAAACCGAGAATATTGCTGTGTGATGCTTCATACAGATCCTAACGAACTTGTAGATGCTTTGCGATTTTACATTAACTCTGATCATTCATCGCAAAATTTCGTGTGAAAAAATTGTCACCATATTGCTTGAAAGGAGCATAATATTTCAGTAAGCATGACGAGCAGGACAAGAATAATCTAGCTAAGGAATTTTTTTAAGAATGAGAATGCTGGTCACATTACAACAGGAGTGAAGTTTTCTTCTGGAATTGACATTTCATTAAGAATGTTATGATTAAGATATTTTTACAGTAACCAGTATGCATTCTTGTGTAAAGTATGCTTACTTTTACGAAATCAGGTCAATATTTTAATATTTAAAACTAGGTTAAAATTTGACAATGATAAATTAGGTTAAGACTTCTTGTTGAATAAATAGAAGATAAAAGGTAATATAAAATGTGAATTTATTTGAACCCATCAACTTAGTTAGGCATTAGATAAGTTAATATTTCATAAATAGGTGATGCACATGTGTTGTTTAATAGTACTATTTTTCACAGTTAGATGGTGCTACTTGAAATACACTGAAACCTGAAATTATGGCCACCGAGTTTATCTCCTTCCGAGAATTGTCACCACGTTGGTTTCGGACTGAGAGTGGAGCCCCTCGGGGTCGATAGAGGGTGGTCAACCAAGCGTGAGACACCAGCAGCGTAGTGGTAAAAGGGTAGTGCGCGGATGCGTATATTGCGTAATATTAGGAAATGGTTCACACGCCGCTGACTGTTTACTTTTGGATTCCCTTTACGTATGGCCACGGCCACGGCTAGCAATGTCCGAAACCATTATTACATTGCAACTTGTGTGTAATTACCATTTAAATTCAATTTGACCACCATTAGTTCTGCATATACATATACTTTTATACTTCCTTCAGTGATGCAGTTTTGTTCTTTTCAGCGATGGTGTTTGAAGAAGGAAAAGGTGGTTGGATTTTTACAGGCATCGCTGAAATGAATTTGAATTCTAAAATTCAAAATTTCACGATTCCGGCACTCATTCAAATCTTCCTGAACACTCTGAAATTAATTGAATTAAATTTAATTGATTGATTAGGTAGAATTTGTGTTTAAATATAAGGACTTAGGGGAAACCACCCTACAGTAGATAATGATTTACAGTAGATAACCTTAATTAACTGCAAAACTGACAAAAAAATTTCATTACTTTTGTTAGTAGAACGTTTCAGCAAGGATACTATATCTTCTGACGAAGTTTTATTGAAATTTTATAATTAATTAATGAGCGAGAGCAAAAAATTTATTTTTTACCTGAAAACAAAAATGTCACCTCTTCTTCATTCATTTTTTTTAACTTAATAAAACATTTTTATGACATGTTTACAGATTAGAATCAAAGCTTGAAGTTTAGTGAACAATATTTATTAACACAAAGTGTTCTTTCTCTAATATTTATGAATATTTAAGGACTTTTCTTTGGATATTACATTTTCCAACAGCAGATAACCAACAGTAGATAATCGGAAAATTGCAAAAAATGTCTCTGTCAAAATTGGTAGCTCTGCGACTGTCTCGCAGTTGTTTTAAGTTAAAGGTTGTGTTTGTTTGTTTATTTTGATTCGTAAAGTTTTTAAATTCATATTACTGTAAATAATAAACTAAGAAAATAGTGTAAATTATTAGTTATTAAAAATTTCATAAATTTTAATTGTGTTTTAAGGAGCCTTTCAGAAAAGATATAATTTTTAGGATGAAGGTATGTAAAAAGCGGCACTATTCTGTCATCGCAAGTCAGGTTAAATTGTATGAATATTAAACATCTCGTACCAATCGTACCAATCTTACGAAATATCAGAGATAAAAAAATGTAAATAATTTAAACTTTTGCGTTTTTTGTAAAATAATCATAGTTTCAACTATCATTTACTCAATAAATTGATTTTAATTGTAAGTATACTAATGATAAATTACACTTATCCAGAATTGAGTATTCTGACTTGCCCAGGAGCAATACCAGAAACGATTATCTACTGATGGACAAAGGTGTCAAAATCGTACCCTTGACCAGGTCTAATAAAAATGTTTGATACAGCTAATTAATTAATTTCGTGATCTTTTTTTCTATAAGAATACTCAATTGAATATTTAAGCTTCATTTAACAATGATCATCTTTCTTTACTTTGGGAAACTGATGCATTTAAATGCTGTTGAATTTTTCCCTATCTACTGTAGGGTGGTTTCGCCTATATGCTCCTATTGTACCATTGTCAGCTCTCGATTTAGGTAATGATCACTTGCAACATAAATGCTTCTAGAAAATTTGGTAAAGAGAATCTGTGTCCTTCTACAAACTTGAATCAACCGACCTTTATAGAATTTAGGTGGATATCACATATCTAATATCGACGTTTCTAGAAATTTGATGCAGGCAAGTGCCCTGCGTGCAACGAATCTTATAGAAACTTCGATTGATTTTTCTAGAATAAAAGTAGAGTAGGGGTAATGGGGTATAAAAGCAGCATCAGGTTTATATCGAGACAGCAGGTAATACTTCGCACCTCCTACAAACTTTGATGTATGGGAAATCGTCCAAGATCACGTCCACAAAGAAACTTCTGGAAGGATCGATACATTGAATTTTAAATATGTACCATTCTAGGTGGTAGTTGAGAATATCGATTGATCCTTTCTGCAAAGCCGCTAAAGATGACATTTGAAATCGATGATTCTAGAAAGTTTAACGACAGAGAAAACCTCACAAGCAAGAGCTATTTAGGTTGAAAGTTGAAACCTCCTAGTAACTTCGATGTACGGAAAATCATCACATATCACGTCAAAATTTCTAGAAGGTTCGACACATTACATTTTAGGTATGTACTATTATAGTTGGATGTTTCGACTCTTTCAGTATTGCAGAGACCCACCTCGTTAAGCAAACCACGAATTCGTTCCAGCTTTCTAGAAATTTCGATCACTGTTTTGCGACTGAGGTGCTCCAGAAAGTTTAACAAATAAGAGTCTCAGAGGCAATAGATCCACATCGATTGAAACTTCTAGAAAAGCAAATATCTAGAAGGTTCCGAAATTTGGATAATCCCTGATCCCTCAGACGCAGCCCTCATAAAAGTTGCTTGTGAATTTGGGTGGTAAAAAAGGAACCATCCCTGTTAACCGAGTCAAGAATCCGCGTCAGGGATCTACCTCACAGACCCCCTGAACTCTCATAGCTATACTACTTAAGTAATTATTACGAATAAAGATTATGAAATGGATTTCGTTATAACACTGAACCATTTTTATAAAATACGCAATCACCTCTCTTTCTCTCTCTCTCTCTCTCTCTCTCTCTCTCTCTCTCTCGAGTGAACACAAAATCAATTAATTTTTCATTATAATCAAATTTAGAAGATGAATGTAGATCTTGTAAATTCACCTTATTTGAAATCATTTAATTTTTAAATATTGGTATTTTGATAATTATATTTCAAAGGAATTCTTATTTGAAAATTACTTTTATTTTCACTAACTAAGAATTTTAAAGAATAAAAGTATAATAATTGTAACCGGGGAAGACGAACTAATTCAGATTCCTAGAGTTTCATTATAAGTAAAGTTTAATGAAAGAATGATCAGGGCTTGTTTTAATGTCCTCCTAGTTTTGGTTGTACTGTACGCAATTGATTATGATTTACTTAGCAGGACACAATAAACGCAAATTGAATGAAATTCTCAATATTAATAAATATTATTGAGGTAATTTTTAAATGTAACCTTACTTTTACTAAACAGTGAAATAATTTTTGGTAAAATCAACATTTCATATTTAAAATTAGCCAAATATTGTGTAAATTGAACCCAAATAATATTTTATAAAGTTTATATTGATCCTCATCATATCTCATCCATACCCGGTAATAAAACGTGCATTTAAATGGATTAAAATATTTCAAATATGAAAGAAAAACGACATTCGTTTGGTTTTAAAGTGTTGTGGATTTGGTCGTCAGAGGAATTGTTTGGGGTTAACTTAAATGCACTTTGAGTCAAATAGAATTGTTCTGGATTGAAATGTTCTTAATTATATTTTACGGAAGGAATGAAATTGACTTCAAGATTCTCCCTCGCCTCACATCATTAAGCAGGATTAACTTGCGTTTCGTTGTCTACCCTCTTCAATAGTAGAATTGAAATGCACATTCATTAACATAAATCACCTTGGGATTAAACAGGATTCAAGTGAGATGCAAACAGTTGAGGTTCATATGAATGAAAATGTTCACGGCAGGAAACGACATACATTTAGATTCAAAAAGTTGTGAATTTGGCCATATTCGAAATCATTTTAATCTCTTTTGATGCACTTCTTCTTACCTGGTATACAATAATTTTCATGAACAAATTCAGAGTTTGGCTATTTTTCAGCGAATAGGCTGAATTTGTTTAGGGAGTAAATAAAGAATGTCTTGCCAAAAATTTTGCTATTTTTTCAACGAAAAGGCTCAATTTGTTTACAGACTCAACAAAGAACGTCTTTTCAATAACTCTTTCTTACAATCCTTCCCAAATTGCCAATAATTATTAAATATTTAAACAAGTTTCATAAACAAATTCTGAGGTTGACCATTTTTCAACGAATAGGCTCATTTTTTTTACAAAATCAACTAAGAATGTTTTCCGGCGACTGTTTGATATGATACTTTGCTAATTTACATTAATTATTCACTATTTAAACATTGTTCATAAAAAAATTCCGAGTTTGGCTATCTTTCAACGAATAGGCTCAATTTTGTTCAAATTAACTGAGAATATCTTTGCGATTACTCTTTGTTATGGTGATTTGCAAATTCTTAAGAATTACAAATTATTTACACATCTTCCATAAAAAAATGCAGAGTTTGGCTATTTCTATAGTGCTTTGAAAATTTCTAAGAAATATTTATTATTTAAACAATTTTCATTAAAAAATGCAGAGTTTGTCTATTTTTCAACCAATAGGCTCAAGTTTTTTACAAAATCAACAAAGAATGTCTTTCCAATAACTCTTTTCAACTATACTTTGAAAATTGGCAATAATTGTTCATTATCAAAAACAAATTCATAGTTTGACCATTTTTAACGAATACGCTCAATTTGTTTACAAAGTCAACCAGAAATGTCTTTCCGATAACTCTTTGCTTCCATAAACAAATTTAGAGTTAACAAAGTTAGAGTTTGGCTACTTTTGAACGAATAAGCTCAATTTTTGTTCACGAAATTGACTAAAACTATCTTGGCGATGACTCTTCTCTATGATACTTCTCAAATTGAAAACAAATGTTGATTACTTCAACAATATTCATAAACAAATAAATAGTTTGGCTATATTTCAACGAGTGCCTTCAAGTTTACGGAATCGACTAAATATGTATTTTCGTTGACTCTTTGCTATAGCACCTTACAAAGTGACAAAAATGATTAATTGTTTAAATAATCAATTGTAATAAAACCTTAATTGCTCTTACATTTCATACCAAAACTCTGGAATTCAATGATCTAAACATTTACAATCCCGAAAAATAACTTTTGTTAATTACACATAAGACCTTCTTTGATCAATATGGAAATCTTAAATAAAATGGAACTTCTGAGAAGTTAAAAAAAAAGAAAGCTTTGTTGTTAAATAAAAAATGAGCCTCATTTTTTATAAGAAGTCCAAAGGTACAAATCTTTCCGAACTTTAAAAAGCTTCCAGTTAGAAAAAAAACCGTCCAAATCGAAAGAATATTGTAGGTTAAAAATTGATTTGTTCACAGACACATTTTTCTTACACTGTGCCACCACAGAGTCATCACAGAAGAATGATTTTAAAAATTAGAAACAAAAATTTTCTAACATGTTAATCTTATGGGAAACTTCAGGTGTATGGGCGATGTGTAAGTAGTAATCGATTTCATTCAAATTTGGAGGACTTTCTGCTTGGACATTTGAAACAATATCGCGATGAAACGATTTCCAAAACAAAGTTTCTATATAAGGATCAGGCTAATGGACAAGGGGTAGGAGCGCATAGAAAAACAGGAAATTGAAAGAAATAGGCGAAAAGGATGAATTTTCAAAGAGATAGAAAGCAATAGACGTACACTGTTGAAAATGTTCAGACACTTAAGGGCATGTAGTACATTATGACGTCACGTATTACCGACCGTCCCATGTTATTTTTTTCCGCCAATTTAAAAAGAGGGAAATTGAACTATCGTGCTAATTTTTTTTTTAAATGACAGGTAATATTATGGGGCAGGTCTGTCTGGTCAACTGAAGTTGCTATATTATTGCTAAATATATATTTTTGATATTTGCAATGTTCACTTGGAAGCTCTAGTATTACAAATTATTTAAATGTGGCGGCTGGTGGGAGAAAGCCACTTTAGAAAAAGATGCGGGCGCCACCTTGCGGTTGCCGGAGAATCGCCCTGCCGGTTTCGCACAAACTGAGTCGGTAACGACGCTAGAATTTTGTAACTGGACTACATGTCAGAATATAAAAATATTCCCAGACATGTGCTGCCACCTTCTAATTTACAAAACCTCAGGTTTCTCTAATTAGGAATTTTCACTTCATAGTCAGCTAACTTCACTTCGTCAACTGCTGAGGGGAAAACAACGGATCAAATGCATGGGATTCGCTCCATTTTCGTCCTATTTTGTTAATATCTTCGTAAAAACTAATTTTTTTTATATAAGTGTATTTGAAAAATAGTTTTTATATTTTAAGAACTATCTAATGAAATAATAAAATGTTAATCATTATTATTCATTATGAAGATATTACAAAAATAAAGTTCTGTCCCATGCATTTGGTCCATTGTTTTCCCCTCAGCACTGAACGAAGTGAAGTTAGCTGATGGTTGAAGTGAAAATACCTAATAGTGTGTGATACACAGGAAATAGAATTTCTTTACTCTCGCTTCTTTAGAGACACTTTGAAACAATCTTAGAGTTCTGAAATCCTTTGAATTCTTAGAATTTTTTTAATTCTTAGAATTTTTTTAATTCTTTGAATTCTTTAGTATTCTTCTGAATTCTTTAAATTCTTTTGAATTCTTTTGAATTCTTTGAAGACTTTTGAATTCTTTAAATTCTTTAGAATTCTACTGAACTCTTTCATGAATTCTTTAAGTTCTTCTGAATTCTTTTGAACTCTTTGAATTATTTTGATTTTTTTTTCAATCCTTCGAATTCAAAAATTAAGTTCTACTCAAGATTAAAACTAACGAATTAAAATTAAAAATTAATTTAAATTCTTTGAATACTTTTGGATTCTTCGAAGACTTTTGAATTCTCATGAATTCTTTCAATACTTTTGACTTCTTTAAAATCCTTTGAATTTTTTGAAGACTTTTGAATTCTTCAAATTCTTTTGAACTCTTTGATCAATGCTCTGAATTCTTTAAATTCTTCTGAATTCTTTTGAATTAAAATTTTTTTTCAATTCATCGAATTAAAAAATTAAGTATTACTTAAGATTAAAACTAAGGACCTAAAATTGAAAATTAATTATAATTGTTTAAATACTTTTGTATTATTTGAAGACTTTTGAATTCTTTGAATTCTTATGAATTCTTTGGAATGCTTTGAATTCTTTTCATTAAAAAATTAATTAATTTTCCAATTTTTTTTCTGTCTACTTTGAATTAATTGAAATTCCATTTCATACTATAAAATGCTAAAAAGAAATCTTATTTTTTTCTTCCAAATGTTACTTTCATCAGATTTTTCAACAATACATTAACCAAGTTACACAATTGTTGGGACCTTCACGATTACGAATTCCTTTGAATCCTTTTAATTCATTTTAATTCCTTAATTTCGTTTGAATTCTCCGAATTCTTTTGAATTCTTATGAATCCTTAGAATTCTTTTGAATGCTTTGAATTCTTGTGAATTCTCTGCAATCCTTTTAATTCTTTTGAATTCATCGAATTCTTATGAATTCTGTTGAATTCTTATGAATTCTTTTGAATGATTTGAATTCTTTTGAATGCTTTGAATTCTTTTGAATTCTTAGCATTAAAAATAAGTAAGGGGTCGTGCACATAATACGTCACACGTTTTCCCTTGTTTAAATAAAGACGAGAATAAAATGGCCTCGAAGTCAAAACGGGTAGCACGACATAAATTAAAGAAAAACGTGTAACGTATTATGTGCACGACCCCTAATTGGGTAAACACCCCAGTAATCGTGATATTAGCACCAGTAATACTGGTGCCAGTTTTCTTTTTTTCTACCTACTTTTAATTATTTGAAATTTCATTTCATACTATAAAATGCTAAAAAGGAATATTATTTTTTTCTTCTAAATGTTACTTTTATCATATTTTCTAACAATACATTGACCAAGTTACACGATTATTGGGATCTTTACGATTCTTTTGAATTCTTCGAGTTCTTTTGAATTCTTTTAAATTCTTATCAATTCTTAAAATTATTTTGAATGCTTTGAATTCTTTGCATTACAAAATTAAGTGAGGGGTCGTGCACATAATACGTCACCCGTTTTTCCTTTCTTTAAGTAAAGACGAGAATAAAATGGCCTCGAAGCCAAAAGGGATACCACGAAATGAACAAAAGAAAAACGTGTGACGTATTATGTGCACGGCCCCCAATTGGGTAAACATTCCAGTAATCGTGATATTAGCATCAGTAATACTGGTGCCAGTTTTTTTTCTACCTACTTTAATCATTTGAAATTCCATTCCATACTATAAAATGCTAAAAAGAAATGTTATTTTTGTCTTCTAAATGTTATTTTTATCATATTTTGGACAATACATTAACCAAGTTGCACGATTATTGGGACTTTCACGATTCTTTGAATTCTTTGAATTCTTTCGAATTCCTTGAATTCTTTTGAATTTCTTGAACTCCTAGAATTTTTCGAGTTCTTTTGAATTCTTCGAATTCGTTTGAATTCTGTTGAATGCTGTTGAATTCTTATGAATTCTTATGAATTCTGTTGAATTCTTATGAATTCTTTTGAATTCTTAGCATTAAAAAATTAAGTAAGGGGTCGTGCACATAATACGTCACACGTTTTCCCTTGTTTAAATAAAGACGAGAGTAAAATGGGCTCGAAGTCGAAAGGGGTAGCACGACATAAATAAAAGAAAAACGTGTGACGTATGATGTGCACGACCCCTAATTGGGTAAACACCCCAGTAATCGTGATATTAGCACCAGTAATAGTGACGCCAACTTTCTTATTTTCTGTCTACTTTGAATTAATTGAAATTCCATTTCATACTATAAAATGCAAAAAAGGAATGTTATTTTTTTCTTCTAAATGTTACTTTCATCATATTTTTTAACAATACATTAACCAAGTTACGCGATTATTGGGACCTTCACGATTCTTTGAATTCATTAATTTCTTTTGAATTCCTTGAATTCTTTGGATTCCTTGAATTCTTCTGAATTCTTTGAATTCTTCTGAATCCTTTTGAATTCTTCGAATTCTTTTAAATTCTTAAAATTATTTTGAATGCTTTGAATTCTTTGCATTACAAAATAAAGTGAGGGGTCGTGCACATAATACGTCACCCGTTTTTCCTTTCTTTAAATAAAGACGAGAACAAAAGAAAAACGTGTGATGTATTATGTGCATGGCCCCCATTTGGGTAAACATTCCATTAATCGTGATATTAGCACCAGTAATACTGGTGCCAGTTTTCTTTTTTTCTACCTACTTTTAATTATTTGAAATTCCATTTCATACTATAAAATGCTAAAAAGAAATGTTATTTTTGTCTCCTAAATCTTATTTTTATCATATTTTTTGACAATACATTAACCAAGTTGCACGATTATTGGGACTTTCACGATTCTTTGAATTCTTCGAATTCTTTCGAATTCCTTGAATTCTTTTGAATTCCTTGAACTAATTGAATTCAATAAAAAAAAAAAGAATTGAAATAAAAGAAAAACGTGTGACGTATTATGTGCACGACTCCTAATTGGGTAAACACCCCAGTAATCGTGATATTAGCACGAGTAATAGTGACGCCAACTTTCTTCTTTTTTGTCTACTTTGAATTAATTGAAATTGCATTTCATACTATAAAATGCTAAAAAGAAATGTTATTTTTGTCTTCTAAATGTTATGTTTATCATATTTTTTGACAATACATTAACCAAGTTGCACGATTATTGGGACTTTCACGATTCTTTGAATTCTTCGAATTCTTTTGAATTCCTTGCATTCTTTTGAATTTCTTGAACTCCTTGAATTCTTTTGAATTCCTAGAATTCTTCGAGTTCTTTTGAATTCTTTTGAATTCTGTTGAATTCTTCGAGTTATTTTGAATTCTTTAGAATTCTGTTCAATTCTGTTGAATTCTGTTGAATTCTTATGAATTCTGTTGAATTCTTATGAATTCTTTTGAATTCTTAGCATTAAAAAATTAAGTAAGGGGTCGTGCACATAATACGTACAACGTTTTCCCTTGTTTAAATAAAGACGAGAATAAAATAGCCTCGAAGTCAAAAGGGGTAGCACAACATAAATAAAAGAAAAACGTGTGACGTATTATGTGCACGACCCCTAATTGTGTAAACACCCCAGTAATTGTGATATTAGCACGAGTAATAGTGACGCCAACTCTCTTCTTTTCTGTCTACTTTGAATTAATTGAAATTCCATTTCATACTATAATATGCTAAAAAGAAATGTTATTTTTGTCTTCTAAGTGTTATTTTTATCATATTTTGGACAATACATTAACCAAGTTGCACGATTATTGGGACCTTCACGATTCTTTGAATTCTTTTGAATTCCTTGAATTCTTTTGAATTTCCTGAACTCCTTGAATTCTTCGCATTCTTTTGAATTCCTAGAATTCTTCGAGTTCTTTTGAATTCATCGAATTCTTATGAATTCTGTTGAATTCTTATGAATTCTTTTGAATTCTTATGAATTCTGTTGAATTCTTATGAATTCTTTTGAATTCTTAGCATTAAAAAATTAAGTAAGGGGTCGTGCACATAATACGTCACACGTTTTCCCTTGTTTAAATAAAGACGAGAATAAAATGGCCTCGAAGTCAAAAGGGGTAGCACGACATAAATAAAAGAAAAACGTGTGACGTATTATGTGCACGACCCCTAATTGGGTAAACACCCCAGTAATTGTGATATTAGCACGAGTAATAGTGACGCCAACTTTCTTCTTTTTTGTCTACTTTGAATTATTGAAATTGCATTTCATACTATAAAATGCTAAAAAGAAATGTTATTTTGGTCTTCTAAATGTTATTTTCATCTTATTTTGGACAATACATTAACCAAGTTGCACGATTATTGGGACCTTCACGATTCTTTGAATTCTTCGAATTCTTTTGAATTCCTTGAATTCTTTTGAATTTCTTGAACTAATTGAATTCTTCGAATTCTTTTTAATTCCTTGAATTCTTCGAGTTCTTTTGAATTCTGTTGAATTCTGATGAATTCTTTTGAATTTTTATGAATTCTTTTGAATTCTTATGAATTCTTTTGAATTCTTAGCATTAAAAAATTAAGTAAGGGGTCGTGCACATAATACGTCACACGTTTTCCCTTGTTTAAATAAAGACGAGAATAAAATGGACTCGAAGTCAAAAGGGGTAGCATGACATAAATAAAAGAAAAACGTGTGACGTATTATGTGCACGACCCCTAATTGGGTAAACACCCCAGTAATTGTGATATTAGCATGAGTAATAGTGACGCCAACTTTCTTCTTTTTTGTCTACTTTGAATTAATTGAAATTGCATTTCATACTATAAAATGCTAAAAAGAAATGTTATTTTGGTCTTCTAAATGTTATTTTCATCATATTTTGGACAATACATTAACCAAGTTGCACGATTATTGGGACCTTCACGATTCTTTGAATTCTTCGAATTCTTTTGAATTCCTTGAATTCTTTTGAATTTCTTGAACTAATTGAATTGTTCGAATTCTTTTTAATTCCTTGAATTCTTCGAGTTCTTTTGAATTCTGTTGAATTCTTTCGAATTCCTTGAATTCTTTTGAATTTCTTGAACTCCTAGAGTTTTTCGAGTTCTTTTGAAATCTTCGAATTCGTTTGAATTCTGTTGAATGCTGTTGAATGCTGTTGAATTCTTATGAATTCTTATGAATTCTGTTGAATTCTTATGAATTCTTTTGAATTCTTAGCATTAAAAAATTAAGTAAGGGGTCGTGCACATAATACGTCACACGTTTTCCCTTGTTTAAATAAAGACGAGAATAAAATGGACTCGAAGTCAAAAGGGGTAGCATGACATAAATAAAAGAAAAACGTGTGACGCATTATGTGCACGGCCCCCAATTGGGTAAACATTCTAGTAATCGTGATAATAGCACCAGTGATAGTGACGCCAACTTTCTTCTTTTCTGGCTACTTTGAATTAATTGAAATTCCATTTCATACTATAAAATGCTAAAAAGAAATGTTATTTTTGTCTTCTAAATGTTATTTTTATCATATTTTTTGACAATACATT
>CAKNYM010048742.1:0-37776 GCA_932195095.1 Andricus curvator
CCCTCGCCAATTTGTTCGTTTTCCGGAAAAAAACTCCATAACTTGTTTCCTGAGCCTTTGAAATTAACATGGGGTTTTAAATGGGAATGGCTTGATTTTAAAAAAAATGGGAAAAAGAGCTACATGTTACAAACTTTTTGTGAATTAAAGTATTGAAATCTCTTAAAGCATGTTCAAAGGATAATTTCCACCCAATAAGTTTTAATTTTGACTACCCACCCCCCTTTCAAACCATTGTTATTTTACTTGGAAAGTGACCCAAAAACTGCAAAATAGCATTTTTCTCTTAAATTCATACTAAAAACGGTATTCTTAGGATTTGTTCAACAAGAATTATTTCTAATTGATAAGGAGTGGAAAATTATTGTTTTCGGGATATAAGTGATAGATTTTATGATTGGTAAGAACATGTTTTGTTTTTTACATAATTGGTCATTATTTAAACAATTTCCATTTGTTTAAACAATATTTTCTCCCTCAAATTGTAACAAGTTATTATTCTCTGGAATTTATATCTCGAAAATAATAATTTTCCACAACTTACAGAGAAAAATATATTTTTTAAACGAATAATAATTGTTTAAACAATTGTAAATCATTTACAAACAGGAGGGACATTTTCTGTGTCTAATTTGAAAAAAAAGAAAGAATTTTCAATATTTTTCTTTATAATTTTTGAGTACTTAGATCTGTAATAATAATGATAAGTGTCATAATAATGAATTTTTCATAATGAAATTTCATTTTTTATTATTCTTCTTCCTGAAATATAATTAGCCTAATTCGAAATGTAGATACGTAACATAAGTGCGACACAGTGTGTTCTTTCAGAGAACTTATATCGGTCCGCATCGGTATTTTATAAGCAAAGCTTGACTGAGCAGGCAAATGAGAGAATGCGTTTTAGGAAATAAAATAGTTTGAAGAATGTGTTGTAGTGAAAAAGGCTCGTATATGTTTTTAAAAAGATGTGATATCTCTAGCGAGATATCACGTGCCTTTATTTCAATATAAAGTTACAACGAAGTCAAGATTAGAATTAACTTAAGGGCCACACGGCCGGTCCTACTTATACTCTTAGTAGAGACAAGCGGCCTTACCTAAAAAGGTAAGGTCGAAACCTAAATGCGTTACATACGTGACATAGAAATAGGTCAAAGTCTAAGAGGAGGAGAAAGCTGTGGTCATATTGCAAATGAATCAATACATTTTTTAAGTGCTGAAAATTATATAATTCTTAAGGCTGTGGCTAGTCGTCCCGAAAAATTGGGGGAGTTGGAAAAGGGGATGGACTAGTCGTCCCGAAAATTCGGGACGACTAGCCAAGCTTATGAAAAATACTTCACTACTCATCCCGAATTTCGGGACGACGAGACACTCCCAATTTTTAAACAATTTTAGGTTGAAACACTACAATTAAAGGATTTTACATTGTTATTGAAACACTCAAATTCAAAAATGTCACTTATAAATTTAAAAAAATGGAACAATGAAAATTTTTAAGTTTGCATTCAGTAATGTGAAATTTTAATGATTAGAGGCTTATTTTATTTAAAATAATTCAATTTCAATTTGTTTATTTTTGAATATTTAATTTTTACTTTCTTATTTTAAATTTATTATAACAGACATAGCGAACCTCAAAGCGTGTCCAGAGTTCTTTCAGAGAAATCATATCGGCCCGCATCAGTATTTTATAAACAAAGCTTGACTAAGCAGACCTGGAAGAGACTGCGTTTTAAGAACTAAAATAGTTTGAACAATCAATCAAGAAATTTGTATGTATTCGAAATTATATCATTTTCAAACAATTTTAACTTAAAAACAGTACAATTTAGTGATTATAAGTTGTTTCTACAAAAATGTAAATTGAAAAATGTCATTTACAAATTGAAAATTAAAAAAAATGGAACAATGCAAATTTTAAAGTTTACATTCAGCACCCAGAAATTCGAACGATTCGAGGTTTATTTTATTTTAAATAATTCAATTTTATTTAGTTTATTTTTTAATATTTGATTTATCATTTCTTATTTTAAATAAGCAGTCAAATATTATTAAATATTGAAACAAAAATTTTTTAATTACATATTTTCAAACTGAATGCTTGAAAAATGGAGTATTTTAGAATGCAATAATATTGGAATAGAATTTGAAATTGAATAAAAGCATTTAATTATGAATATATTAATTCAAATGTGTTTGAAAATTAAAAAAAGATTTAAAAAATGGTTATTTCAGAATTTATTGATATTTTTCGGAACCATTAACGTTTGACGATTTTTCAAACAACTTCTAATAAAATTAACACATACTGGCTTTCATGTATGCCCATAAAACGGGTGCTTTTAATACCTTTCATGCAATAATTTTGACAAAATCTGCAGTTTATTATTATCAAAACTAGGGTGATTGTTCAACCTATTAGAAAATAAATGTCCAGAAACTTTTGCACGACATTACATATAAGAGAAAATCAATTTTTATACTCCTACATGTGCGTGAGTTATTATTTGATTTATGTAATATTTCAATTTCTCAGGGATCACAGCGCAAAAGTCATCATTTTTGAACCAATTGGAAACATTTTGAATTTGAAATCATTCAATTTTACTGATTAAAATTTTTTTTTCACTTTTGTCGAATGCCAACCCACAAGTTTTTTTCCCTCAGCTCCAACGATTTAATTTGTTTTGGCATTTTCACTCCGCCCTACTCTTCAGTGCTCTTAAACTGAAATTAAAAATTGCTCAAGTTAGGATATTTAACATTGCAGTTGAGGAATTGGGAATATTCCACTTTTTAATTAGGTAGGTATATAAAGTATTATATAGTGAATACCTGTTTAAAAAGTACTATATATTCTGTAATGTTATTGGTACCTTATTTATTCATAAATAATTTATTTCAGTGCTATAATTGCTTTAATTATTACTCAATAATGGGTACACTCACTAATTTCAGAGAATTTTCCGCGTAATTCAAGTATTGTATTTTCAAATATAGTATATTTAAAGAGAAAAGTGGAAAAAGGGGAATTTTTTTGAGAATAGGGGAAAAAGGGAAATTTCAAGAAAAAGGGGAAAACTAAGAAAAAAAGGGGAAGACTGTGCACCCTGATTTCAGTTAGCGTTTACCGAAGATGTTTACGCATATATCGGTCTTGGGTCGTAGTTTAGGACGCACGTGATGTTTTTTTTATACGTAAACATACTCTTTTTTTGAAATATGCTCTTCACATCCTTTGATAATGAGAACATTACCTCATTTTAATTCTATTCACTTTCAACATGACAGGAGGCCTCATTTTAATTCAGTTTAATTGGCAACTTTTTACCGGGCTATTATTCTAATTGGAAATTTTAAAGTAAGAAACGAGACCAAATGCCTATATAGGGTGTCCTGTCTATACGAATACCAACACAATTTAAAAATTAAATGGAACTGAGATCAGATACTATTAAAGTTACAATGCCGAACCCTACGGTTGTGGAAAGCGACCATGATAGCAGCCCCGCCCCAAATTCTTATCCAAATTTCAAGCAGATCCATGAATCATCCACAATTAAATAAGGAAACCTTTGAATGCGATTATTAATTGGAAAATCACACCTTATTTATATTGGAAACAGACGAACTATTAGAAAATACGGAATATAATGTATTCATGAACCAACAGAGGGAACTCATAGCTCATTTGAAAGTAGAAAGGAATTTAGAGAACCAACTAACAGGGAAAATGAAAGCGAATCACGCAACAGACAATCCGTACAATTTGATTTAAGGAAAAATTCACAAGAACCTCGCTAACTTTCGTACAATAACATTGAAAACCATAGCAGAAGAAGAATTAATAATTTAAAATTACAAGATACCGATGATAGTGAAACATTAGAGGACAGAAATAAATCAAAACATATTACGTAGACTCTCGACAACAAGGAACAGGTAAAACAGACGTTCTAGAATTCACATTAATAATACAGATGCAAATAACGAATCTGACAATCAAATAAATAATGAAACGATTCCAGCTACTTATTTTTCTTTTGGCATGATACAAGCGCCCTTTCAAAACAGTCATTACGGTAACGGTAATAATTACGGAAATAATAAAGAGGATATAAGGGAAAATAAAATTTATCAAAGCATTAACCAAAACGAAAACCTAAGTCAAAATCACCAGGGTATAGGACCATATAAAAACCGATTTCTACTTTCACCATTTGGATTTTCATTCCTAAATTTTCCAGATCAATATCAACAAAATTTTATACCTACCTAAATTTCCAACTGGTTTCCAACCAAATTTTCAACCTATACTCCAGCAAAATTACCACAGAAGATTCCAAAACAATAGACCCGGATAATAATTCTAATAAGGACTCACAAGATGCAACAAGTTTAAACTCAGATGAAAAACAAGAATCTAACACAAACGCGAATGAAACCACAGATAATTAAATTGTTATCATTGCGGTTTAGTGGACCATTTTGAAAGTGAATGCCCACATTATGCGTACAACCAGGGAAACTGGTTGAATGAGAAAATTAACAAGGAAATTATTAGAGATAAACCGTTAATTAATGAGGGAGAAAATAGAAATAAGGACAGGAAACCAAATTTTGGTAGTAGTATTAACCTTAAAAGTACAAGAGAGCTTAAGAAAACTAGCCCGACGGTAAAAGATAGCGAAATCCCCCTAGTACATATCAATCCCAACCTTCCCCTGGCGGACTGAATGAACGCAATGGATACGCTACAGCGTATCCTTATACAGGGTGGCCCACCACCTATGAACGTGCCGGTACTGGGTGATAGAGGAGAACAAAAGAAACAAAAAAGTCCTCTGGCAAAATCTGATCTGGGTCTTAGTTTGAGCACAGTAATGCTTCAAAGTTGGGTATAATGAACCAATCAGAATCGAGCTTTAGCAACCGCTTGTTTGTCTTATAAATGTTAAGATAGTGTGCGTGCTGGCGCACAGTGGTAAAGCACATGAGAGTACAAAAATAATAAAAAAATATTATTATTTTGAGCAATTTTTCAGGTTTCAAAGTTCAACAAATTGGAGAAATCGCTCCCAACGCCTAATGTATACCCATATATACCTCAACTTTAGGAGATGCTGTATCAACACCAGTAAAAAATATTTAAAAAATAGTTATATAGAATTGTAGTGTATTATCTCCTTTGAGTGATTCACGTGTTAAACATTTAATATTTATCAACATTATTAATTTTTTTTATTAATGTTTTTCGGGTAAAAATATTTCTCATTCAATCAGCTTTCGATTGAAAAAACATTAAGTTGCTGGGCTTTGCCGCGAAATGTGGAAACGCTAAGTTGTTGTGAAAGAATTAATAAATTGATTTCCATACAGGATTTTTGCGGCAATTTGCGACTTTTCAAATGGGATGCTAATTACGAAGGCCACACGGGCAGGAATTTGCGCGAGTTGAGGCGCGTGTTTGCCTATTATAACAATTTTATGACATAGTAATTTTAATTTACACAGTTTTCAGTGTTTTCCTATTTAGATATTCAATATTCTATTTAGTTAATGTTTTTTTTGTAAATTAATTTATTTTAAACAATTATCAAATATAATTTAAAAAATATAAAGGAAAATGTTCTCACATGGTAACTTTAAAATGATTCAACAATGGTACTACAACCACGGACTAGGTTGTCTTAACAGAAGTGAAAAATATAGGTGTTGGAGGTAATTCCTATAATGGACCTGTTTCCTGGGTATTGTGACAGGTGCCTAAGAGATCTTGAACCGGATAGTGCTAGTGACAGTGAGGCCCGAGTGCCCCACGACTGTAAAGAAAGTTACATCAGGTAGGTAAAGCCGTCAATGCAATTGTTGTTATTCTAATGAAGTGTCCTTTTTTATGTTTGTTAAACCTTGTATCGAACAATTCGGAAATGTTAAAGGTTCCTAATTCAAAATTGCCATATACCTTTTCTTACGTTTTTGCAAGTTCGCAATATGATTTTTACATTTTTTATGTGATAGTGAACATTTAATCTTCAATATCTCCAAATATATTGATCCTGCGAAAAAGGAAAGATTAGTTTCAGAATGAGCGTTTCAAAATACAGAAAGAAATATCATGAAAATCAAATGAACACGAATTTTGTAAAATTTCGTAACATAGTGTAAATGATTTGTATATATGTTCAACCGACAAAAATGCGTACAATTTAAAAATTTAAATATCTATGCAATGTTCAAAGAGTATATTTAAATAAATGTTTGTGTATGGTTTATTTGTTTAAATAATTATTATTTCATCAGTACTGACTCACCTTTCACTCGATACAACTGAATAAGAGGTTCGAAATCAGGAATTCGAAAAACTATTATAAAACAAATTTCATGCTCTTATAGGATTTTTTTCAATTTGACGAACGTATTAGATTTACCATTCTGAATTTTGATATTTTTATGACATATTTAAAACCAGCAACCTACGCAATGTTTCTTAAATGGACTTCATAAAATTGTAGTCATTCAAAATGTGTTAGCTGCCATATTGGGTCCGCCATTTTTAATTTTGCAATTTTGAAAACAGATTTGGAATTAGGGACCCAAAAAGTATTTACAAAATAAATTTCATGTCAGTCGGATAATATTTCGACTTTTGACCACCTTTTCGACGATCCGGACCACTGTGTGGCGGTTCACTTCAGCTCCCGCAAAAATGTCACATCGTTTATCTTTGATTATTTCTACAAGACGCGAAATTCAAGCCTTTAAATTTTTTTAAATTCTTAGTTGTTCTTGCAAATGTTTATTACCGTCCTTAAAATAACATAATATTTGCTAAACATAAAAAGATGAACTTCAATTTAATACAGAACTTTCCTGACATTTCATGTAAGACAACCAACAAAGAAGTTTAAAATTCAGAAGACCAAACGAACTTTTGTTCTTCAAAATTAATCTACAAGTCTAAGATGATAAAAAACATTTCAAACCTCAAAAAGAAATTCTCTGTGATTAGTCGCAGAAATTTTGTTACATTTTTGTTATAAAACCAACAAAGTAACTTAAAACTCGGAGAAACAAAACAAACTTTTGTTATTGAAAATTAATTAACAAGTCTACGATAAGTAATTCTTTGCGATTCATTACAAAATTTTTTGTTACATTCATTGTAACAAATTTAAAACAAAACTTTTAAATGGGAAATCCAAACAAACTTTTGATCTTAAAAATTAACCAACAAGTCTAAGATAAGAAAACGCATTTTTAACACCAAAAGTAGTTCTTTTGCATGCGATGCAAATTTTTTGTTACATTTATTGCTACAAAAACAATAAATAAATCTAAAGCTGGTGAAACGAAGCGAACTTTTGTTCTTTAAACTTAACTAAAAACTCTAAAATAAGAGACACATTTTGTACCAAACGAAAGTAATTCCTTGAGATTCATTGCAACATTTTTGTTACATTTATTGTAACAAAACCAACAAAAAATTGAAACCGGGAAAACCAAACAAACTTTTGTTCCAGAAAATAAATAAACAAGTGCAAGATAAGAAAACTCATTTTCAAATCCTCAAAAGTAATTCTCCGCAACTCTCTACACAATTTTTGTTACAAAAAAAAACCCAAAAGTGATTCTTTGCAATTCGTTGCAAATTTTTCATACATTTATTATTACAAAAACAAAATTGTAAGAAAAATTGTAAGAAAACCAACAAAAAATTGAATCTCAGGAAACCAAACAAACTTTCGTTTTTGAAAATGCATCATCAATTTAATAATAAGAAAACTCATTTAAAAGCCGCAAAAGTACTTCTCTCTAACTTATTACACATTTTTTGTTACATTTACTGTAATAATAACGAAACTAAACAAAATTTAAAGCTCGGGAAACGAAACGAACTTTTGTGCTTTAAAAATAATCAACAAGCTTACAATGAAAAAAACAGATTTGGAACCCCCGAAAGTAATTCTTAGCAATTTTTTTCATAAATTCTGTTACATTAATTGTAACAAAGTTAATAATAATTAAAGTTGGGAAATCCAAACGAACTTTTGTTCTTTAAACTTAACCAACAACGGTGAAATTAGAAGACACATTTTGTTCACTCAAAAGTAATTTTTTGGATTCATTGTAAAATTTTTGTTACATTTAATTGAACGAAACTAAAAAAAAAATTAAAGCTAGGTTTATGCCAGAAATCAAAACAAAGAAATTAAAACAACTTTCGGGGGTTTAAAATTGCTTTACATGTCTTTATTGTTTTTGCTAAAATGAATGCAAAAAAATTGTTGGTCATTTTTAAAGAATTAAAGATCGTTTCGTATCACGAGCTTTAAATTTTTTTTTTAGTTTCGTTACATTAAATGTAACAGATATTTTACAATGGATTCCAAAAATTACTTTGTTACAATTAATGTAACAGAATTTATGAAAAAAATCGCTAAGAATTACTTTTAGGGGTTCAAAATGTACTTTTTTATTCTCAACTTGTTGGTTATTTTTAAAGAACTACAGATTGTTTCGTTTCCCGAGCTTTAAATTTTTTTTAGTTCCGTTATTATTACACTAAATGTAACAAAAATTGGGTAATAAGTTAGAGAGAAGTACTTTTGCGGCTTTTAAAGGATTTTTCTTATTATTAAATTGATGATTTATTTTCAAAAACGAAAGTTTGTTTGGTTTCCTCAAATTCAATTTTTTGTTGGTTTTCTTACAATTTTTCTTACAATTTTGTTTTTGTAATAACAAATGTATCAAAAATTTGCAATGAATCGCAAAGAATTACTTTTGGAGGTTCAAAATGTGTTTTCGAATTTTAAACTAGTTGGTTATTTAAAAAAAAAGTTCGTTTCGTTTCCCGAGCTTTAAACTCTTTGTTTAATTTTGTTACATTAAATGTAACAAAAATTGTGTAGAGAGTTGCGGAGAATTACTTTTGAGGATTTGAAAATGAGTTTTCTTATCTTGCACTTGTTTATTTATTTTCTGGAACAAAAGTTTGTTTGGTTTTCACGGTTTCAATTTTTTTTTTGGTTTTGTTACAATAAATGTAACAAAAATTTTGCAATGAATCTCAAGGAATTACTTTCGCTTGGTACAAAATGTGTCTCTTATTTTAGAGTTGTTAGTTAAGTTTAAAGAACAAAAGTTCGTTTCGTTTCCCCAGCTTTAGATTTATTTATTGTTTTTGTAGCAATAAATGTAACAAAAAATTTGCATCGCATGCAAAAGAATTAATTTTGGTGTTAAAAATGTGTTTTCTTATCTTAGACTTGTTGGTTAATTTTTAAGATCAAAAGTTTGTTTGGATTTCCCATTTTTATTTTTTTTTTAAATTTGATACAATGAATGTAACACAATTTTTTGTAATGAATCGCAAAGAATTACTTATCGTAGACTTGTTAATTAATTTTCAATAACAAAAGTTTATTTTGTTTCTCCGAGTTTTAAGTTACTTTGTTCGTTTTATAACAAAAATGTAACAAAATTTCTGCGACGAATCACAGAGAATTTTTTTTTGAGGTTTGAAATGTTTTTTCTCTGAATTTTAAACATCTTTGTTGGCTTTCTTACATGAAATGTCAGGAAAGTTCTGTATTATATTGAAATTCATGTTTTTTAGGTTGAGCAAATGTTATGTTATTTTCAGGACGGTAATAAACGTTTGCAAGAACAACTAAGAATTAAAAAAAATTTAAAGGCTTGAATTTCGCGTCTTGTAGAAACAATCAAAGATCAACGATGTGACATTTTTGCGGGAGCTGAAGTGAAACGCCAGCACGCACACTATCTTAACACTTATGAGACAAACAAGTGGTTGCTAAAACTCGATTCTGATTGGTTCATTATGCCCAACTTTGAAGCTTTACTGTGCCCAAACTAAGGCCCAGATCAGATTTTGCCAGAGGACTTTTCTGTTTCTTTTTTTGTCCTCTATCACCCAATACCGGCACGTTCATAGGTGGTGGGACTGTAGTATCCGCATCGTATCCTTTCCGTATCATGCAAGAAAAACTCATTAAAAAAGCAAGATGAACATTTAACTTGTTGAAATTCGGATTCTACGTGAAATCTTGCGTTAGAAGGTCACGGAGTGAGTGCAATAGTTTTTCTTGCTACATTAAAAACTTTAAAAAAATATAATACCTATCGACAAAGTGGGCTGAAGGCGACTTCAAGCGCATCCATAATCGCGTAAGTACATAGCAGTACTGAACGACGATGCGTTTGAAGTCGCCTTCAGCCCACAATAATGACAGGTATAATATTTTTTTAAAGCTTTTTAACGTTGCAAGAAGAACTATTGCAATTACTCCGTGACATTTTAACAGAAAATTGCACGTAGAATGCGAAATTTAACCAGTTAAATGTTCATCTTCCTTTTTTAATGAGTTTTTCTTGCATGATATGGAGAGGATACGATTCGGATACTATAAGGATACGCTGTAGCGTATCCGTTCCGTTCAGTCGGTCCGCTAGGCTCTTGAGGAGCAACAAATTCCAACCCGTAGCACAGTGGTGCCAAACCGAAAAAACCCGGACGAAAGTCCAAAAAGTCAAGAAATCGTCTTCAATTTGACGAATCGAGAGTTTTCGGGGTCGATGATCACGAATCTGAACTCAAATTTGCAAAATACAAGATGGCGGATCCAATATGGTGGACACGATTTCTAAAATGTACGTAGATTCTGCCCACGTTTGGTATATGGGGGTTTTTGGGGTCGTTGATTGCGAATCTGAAGTCAGAATTGTAAAATTCAATATGGCGGACAATGTTAAAAAAAATTGTCTTCAAACTTGATATATGTGGGTTTTAATTAACGCAGTACTTATTATCAATTTATTTTTCATTTGAAACAAAAAAAAAGTTGAATAATAGTTTATTGGAATAGATTTATAGTGCTTTCTTTAATTAACCAGTTTTTAATACACACATTAAATAAAAATGATTCAGTGTTTCGACAATCAAAATGAATATATTTACATGTTGCACGGTTTGTAATTCAGTACAAAAAATCTTCTTCATAATCAGACTCAGCATTTGATACATCTGATTCACTAGTACTACGGTCGTCCATTTGCAGTTGCTCAGCAATATTTTCATATGTAGGTGTAGATGGGGGTTTAAGTAGCTGTAAGACGTCCTCTGACAAATATTTTAATGGTTTCTGTGGGATTGGTCGACAATTTGAAATGAATGGGTCACTTATTTCCAAAAATCGTTTGAATACATCTTCCATTTTCTTTTATCTATAATTTTTGCGTGCGAAGCGTAGTCGAAATTCCCTAAATCATTTATTACAAGCCTCCTGTGCTTCCTCAGACAGTTGACCAATCGGCAAAAGTGAGCTGCCGATTATATCTTGTCCATGCATCAAAAGCTTATGTACAGCAGTAGGCATATAATACCAACCGTACAGCTCAACATATTTACGAGCTGTTTCTAAAGCATATCTTTCATAAGCTTCAATATCGTTTTCAAAACCGCATGATATTGCTTGCAGTATGACATGGAAGCGATCAATAAGTTCCTTATCTAAGCCAGTTATTTGTGCTGCTATTTCGGAATTCTGAAAAAAGCTCGTGCAGTGTTACCGTCATTTGAACTGCCAGCTCCTCCTGCTTTCAACATATCGACGGTCAAGCGCAACTGATGTTTGGAAGCAAACTGTACTTTTTGTTTGGTCAATTCTACTTTTTCTTTATCTTCTTCATTTTTTTTGTGAACTTGCCAGCGTTTAATATATAATTTATACGATATATGTAAAAAGCATTCGAAACATCGAATCCAAGCATGGAGAGTTGATAATCCAAATTTCAAAGCGTTTTCTTGAATTGTCACTTCTAAAATATGATCTATTTTATTAAAATTCGAAATCGATTCAAAACAAACAAAACAGCGTTGAGCAGATTAACAGTCCATGAGTGAGTTACATATTTTTTGATCGATCATAGATAAGAATAATTTAAACAAAACAAGGGTTTTTCTGGGATATGTAGAATTATAAGGCTCAAGTTCGTCTATTTGCTTCTGTATATAACTTGTCGTATCTTTTGTTAGTTGATCGCTTTCCTGAGGGAATTGCATTTTAATAGGTCTGCAGAATTTCGGTGAATATTTCGGTTTTTGCAAACAATCATCGTCTCACCTGTTGATGGGTTTTTGTAACTTAATTCCAATGGCACGAAAGCAGTAAAAAGAAGGTTTTGATCCGATTAATCAAACTCCAACTCTTGCTTATAAATACTATGCCCAGAACTACCGTCGAAACCCCACTTTCCGAACAAAGTCAAATTTTGTAATTGTTCCTCAGATAAACGAGTAATAACATCAATTTGACTTTTAATGATACGCTCGACCGTGTGATGAAGCAGGGCCTGTAGCTGTATTTCTGCACTATCCTTACTTACTATAAGCATCTCGGTCGGATAGCATTCTTTTCGAGCTTTGTTCAATTTTTTAACTGACGGGAACAGTTTCGATGATTGAGCTAAGCACGCATTATGAAGATGCTTTTACTTATTTCTGGAAAAGTTTAGTTCAATATATAAAGATACAGCTTGAACAGGTGTAAAATTGTTCTGCTCAACATCCAGTAATTTAATTGATTTTCGATATTTTGTTCCTTTACTAGGAGAGCCAAGTACAGTGTTCTTTACAACATTAATATTTCTGTTGAGATATGTGAATTCATACTCTGTCCACTAATCACTATGAGTGTGTGAGTGAGTGCGTGTGCGTTAACCGAGCTGTGCAGTCTTACTTATTACCTTCCGGTACATGTAAACGTCTTGTAGAGTATGCTTAAGGAAAAGCATGACAGCATGCCGCTAAAGATCTCGTTAGATAGATAGATAAACGTTTATTTTTCAGCCTGCTGGCCTTAAAAAATTGACTTGCTTACACTTCCATTTTTTACAGAACTTTCTGAAAACTAACCCTTAAAACTAACATCCTTCCACACCTTATCTCTAACGCCGCTCGCTCTTATCGCCTTGCCTTCCTCGCTTCGCCTCGCCTCGCACGCATGTCCCTACTTTCTCGCTTTGCCTCGCATTACCAAACTCTGCCTCCGCGGCTAATACCTAAAACTTATCTACTATTTACAATACTTACATTTACTTATATTTACTTTATCCTCTATTTACAATCTTTCCTTCTCCATTCCTCTTCCTCCTACCTTATCTTCTTCTCCACCTCACCCAAGACTCCCTTCACCCATGCTACTGCCCTTTTGTCCCCCCTTTCATGCATTAATACCTCCATGCTTATCCCACTCCTTTCCACCTCTACGCACTCCTCCAAGCAGTGCTCCACTCTTGCCTCCCCTTTCCCACATATTTTACACATCCTCTTTTCCCTAGCGAGCCAGAACCTATTAGACCAGGAGCCCATGACATAAATGATGTACTTATAGGAAAGAGGAATATTTTGCACCTGACAGATTCGACTTACGATGACGAACGTAAAAATGTGTGCGTGCCATGTGTGAGTGAAAGAGGTGAGCGGTGGCGACCTGTCAAAGGTGCCAATTTTTACGGTTCATTGCCCCGACTCGAAAAGGTTAAAAAAGGTGTGTACATGTAGAAAATGACATATAAATAGCCCCTGTGAATTTCTAAGCACTTACCTGGACGTAAAGGTGGTGGCACGCACCTTCAAAGTTGCCCGAGATTCAGGTCAAATTTCTTGATATTGATTTTACAGGAAAAAGTTTCAAACAAAAGTTGGTCTACTTCGAAAAATACATATTTTCATTCCTATATCATTTTTTGATAAAATTGATACATTTAGAGAAAACATCGATTAAAGGAATGCCAGAACAATCAAAAGCTGTTTTTCTAAACAGCAAGTCATTTTTTCGAAAATTGTCAGGAGAAAAAAAATACTCCCCAGCAGGTGTACTTCAACATTACTTATGAATATTTAATTCAAATGTTTATATTTACCAAGTTATGCTCATTTTTCATTCTTTTTTCCATTTTTACTTTCACCTGTTCTATCTTTAGCAATTGAAAAGAAGGTGTTTTTAAAATTAGTACATCAATAGTGTAAGTATTGTATAACAAATTGGCGTCAGCTACTTTCAGGTAAAGTAATAACTTATTCTCCTATAAACAATGACAAACAGAGTCACGTTCTCAGCTTCTAATTGCCGTAGAAGGTTGTAATAAAGCTGAATATTATTCTAAAAAATTAAATAACAAAATCGCTTAACTTCACATTTACATTATTTATTTTTGTTAAAGTTTATACGTTTTCCGTTGGACTGTATTCGATCTTCATTACCGTGACGAAAGTCAACTTTCGGGGCGCAGCATGGGGTCGTCTCAGATTTTTCGCCGGTCAGTGGCGTAGGCGAGGGCGTAGGCTTAGACGGTTACACTGCTTGTAGCAGAAGTTTCATTACAAATTCTTCGTGGTGCTTTTTCAATGCAATTATGTAATATACAGTATATTATTTCTTTTCTTGAAAAATGATATTGTTACTTTGACCATTCAACTGCTTTGAAGAAAATTAGTGTTTTTCCTTGGAAATTCATCAATTTAGAAGACATTTCTTTCTATTTTTTCGATTAAAAAGGATTCTCTTGATTTGAATATGATTCAGTTGATTTGAATAGTGCTCAGTGATTCGAGAAGATAATAATCATCGTATTGAACTGGATTTTGATGGATTGATCACAATTCACTCGAATACTTTGGAATACTTCGGTTTACTTTATTTTTTAGTAACTCTCCTGTTTTCACCATTCAAATTCATTCTTCAATTCCTGCCTTCTCAACATACTTTTTCCAGAGAGGATTTTATTTATTGATTCAGTAGAATTTAGAAGACACTTTCTTCGATATTTGGTTACATATTCCGCTTGTTGTTTTCAAAATGTATATCTCTTGGTAAAAAAGCGCATTTCTTATTGTTGAAAATTCAACCATTTTGGTAGAAAATCAATCGAAAGAACAAAATAATAACCCTGAAAAAAACGTCGTATTGAAAAGTATTAAAGTGTATTGACATTTTGAATGCGATTCAATTCTGTTTTCTGTTCCGAAAAAAAGATTTCAAAAGTATTAGTTCGTACTGGTTCGCATTACACTTCATCACGCTGAATGCGAAACGGCAGTGTCGATATTCTTAGTTTAACGATGCTAGTGTTTTGTGGAAAATTCGTCTTTTTTCTTTGAAACTACAACAATTCTGGGGACTCTTTTTCTGTCTTGGTTACAATTTTGTTTTAAAATTTGTCTTTTTTTGTAAAAAATGTTTACTACTTGGTTGAAAGGTTATTTTTTTCTTGAAAAATGATTCAAAATTCAACAATGCAGTAGAAATTTTTTCCGATTTTTGGTTACATATTCCGCTTGTTCTTTTCAAAATTTCATTCAACTTTTTAGGTACCTCCAAGTTACTGTATCTATTACCTGCAACTAGTTACACTTGCAAGTACCGTAACTGCAACTAGTTATTTTTTTGCTAAGTAACGTATCAAGTGCAAGTATTTTTCATATCATTGGGGGAACGATATTATCGCCACTGAGTGTGATTTAAGAGTTGCAGTACACAACTAAATCACCAACATTTTTGCAGCAAATATGCGTGAATGGTCAGCCTGTCTGTCGCCGACTTTCCATTTTTGAATTATGATGTTCTGAAATGCAAAGTTATCGTAAATCCGAATGACGAGGGAAACTCCCAGGAAATAGGAAATAAATTTCGTAAGAAAGTCGCCTCGAAACTAAATATTTCAAAATTTTATATTAAAAGCCGTGGTAGTCAGTTTCGAATATAATAATTTCATATGTAAATGTAAAGTTATTTAAAATTGAAAGGCCTGAAAATGTCTGATTAGTATTTGAAGATTTAAACAATTGAAGAATTTCGAATTACCAAGTATGTGATTGATAAATTTCAAAAATGAATGATAATTCTAAAAGAAGTGTTAAAAATAAAACGATATGAAACTAAAAAATTGAAAATTGTGTTTAAAATCGAAATAGATGAAAATCCAAATAACTGAAGTTGATACCTCAATAATTGAATCATTTCGATAATTTTAAATGGCTGCAATTTTAGAGTTATGAATTTCTATGTTGAACGCTAAATTTTTAATGTTTCCTTTCATAACTTTTAATTTTGCAATTAAAATTGAATTGGTTGAATTTTTGAAAGTATAATGAACAGTTCAAAAATTGATAATTTTCATGTGATTTAAATGTACTTCACATAATTAAAATTTTAATGGGCTTAAGTGTAAAATGTTTCAATATTACATCTTTTGGTGACTAAAATTTTTTCAGTTTCAAATTAAGTTTGCGTTCGTTTAAGTTTCAATGATCCGGAGTAGAAATGTTTTTGTTCTTAACGATACCCATTAAAAATTAATATTCATTTTGAATGTATTTTTTTAGAATAATTCAATTCATTTTTCGATGTTTAGACAAATTTGTCTAATCAGCTTTAATATTAAATTATAATATTCTTGTGTAATAACAATTTTAAATTTCAGAAGCTTCGATTTTGAAAGATCCAAGTGAGTTTTCGATTTCAAATTGTGAAATAATTATCATTTAGTTGGTTTTGAACAAAAAACATGAATTTTCAACAAAATTATTTAATATTGAAACAAAAAAAAAGTTAACTTTTAAACCCAAAAATATGATTCTTCAGCAATAAAGTTTAATTCTCAACCAAATAATTTAACTTCCTGAAAAAAAAAATTTAATTTAATGCCAAAAGATGAATTTTCAACATAATATTTCATTTAAAAGCAAGCACTTGAATTTTCAACTATAATTATGAATTCCTTATAAAAAATTTAACTTTTTTACAAAGTAGTTCAACTTTAAGTAAAATAATAGACTTTTCAGCCAAAAAAGGTAAATTCTTCTAACCAAAAAGGATAAATTTTCAACCAAGAAGAATGCATTTCTACCAAAAAAGAAGAATATTCAACAAAAGGGTTCAACCCAAAAGATGATTTTTTAACACGGAAGATTAATGTTCTAAAAATGGAATAGTTAAATTTTCAACCAAAGAGGGGAACCTTAAAAAAATAAGATTTTTTAACAAACTAGTTCAACTTTCAGCTAAATAGTTGAATTTTCAACCAAACAAGATGAATTTTTAACCAAATAGTTCAATTTTATCAAAAAAATTAATTTCCAACAAGAAGATTGATTTTCTATAAAATCAAAAATTTTCAACAAAATACCTTAATTTTCAATAAAACTGTTGAATTTTGAAGCCAAAGAAATGAATGATCTACAATATGGTGGAATTTTCAACCCGAAAATATGGATTTTTATGAAAAAAGTTAATTTTCTACCAAAAAGTTAAATTTTCATAAAAATGGTTCATAAAAACAGTTGTATTTTTAACCAGAAAGGATGAATTTTCAATCGAGTTGATTAATTTTCGACCAAAAAGACGATGAATTTGAATAGTGAAAACAGGAGAGTTACTAAAAAATAAAGTGAACCGAAGTGTTCCAAAGTATTCGAGTGAATTGTAATCAATCCATGAAAATCCAGTTCAATACGATGATCATTATCTTCTCGAATCACTGAACGCTATTCAATTCGACTGAATCATATTAAAATCAAGAGAATCCTTTTTAATCGAAAAAGTCGAAAAAATCGAAAGAAATGTCTTCTAAATTGATGAATTTTCAAGGAAAAAGACTAATTTTCTTCAAAGCAGTTGCATGGTCAAAGTAACAATATCATTTTTCAAGAAAAGAAATAATATACTGTATATTACATAATTGCATTGAAAAAGCACCGCGAAGAATTTGTAATGAAACTTCTTCTACAAGCAGTGTAACCGTCTATGCCTACGCCCTCGCCTACGCCACTGACCGTCGAAAAATCTGAGACGACCCCATGCTGCGCCCGGGAAATTGACTTTCGTCACGGTAATGAAGATCGAATACAGTCCAACGGAAAAAGTATAAACTTTAACAACAATAAATAATGTAAATGTGAAAGTTAAGCGATTTTGTTATTTAATTTTTTAGAATAATATTCAGCTTTATTGCAACCTTCTACGGCAATTAGAAGCTTAGAACGTGAATCTGTTTGTCATTGTTTATAGGAGAATAAGTTATTACTTTACCTGAAAGTAGCTGACGCCAATTTGTTACACAATACTTACACTTTTGATGTACTAATTTTGAGAACACCTTCTTTTAAATTGCTAAAGATAGAACAGGTGAAAGTAAAAATGGAAAAAAGAATGGAAAATGAGCATAACTTGGTAAATATAAACATTTGAATTAAATATTCATAAGTAATGTTGGAGTGCACCTGCTGGGGAGTATTTTTTCTCTCTTGACAATTTTCGAAAAAATGACTTCCTGTTTAGAAAAACAGCTTTTGATTGTTTTGGCATTCCTTTAATCGATGTTTTCTCTAAATGTATCAATTTTATCAAAAAATGATATAGAAATGAAAATATGCATTTTTCGAAGTAGACCAACTTTTGTTTGAAACTTTTTCCTGTAAAATCAATATCAAGAAATTTTACCTGAATCTCGGGCAACTTTGAAGGTGCGTGCCACCCATCTTTACGTCCAGGTAAGTGCTTGGAAATTCACAGAAGCTATTTATATGTCATTTTCTACATGTACACACCTTTTTTAACCTCTTTCGAGTCGGGGCAATGAACCGTAAAAATTGGCACCTTTGACAGGTCGCCAACGCTCACCTCTTCCACTCACACATGGCACGCACCCATTTTTACGTTCTTCATCGTAAGTCCAATCTGTCAGGTGCAGAATATTCCTCTTTCCTATAAGTACATCATTTATGTCATGGGCTCCTGGTCTATATTAAAACCCTCCATGCACCCACATATCATCCTCGCTATAAACTCCTGACTTCCTTTCTCTCCTTTCTCACACAAATATTGCGCTCTCGCCGTTGGCATAATCCACACATAGTTCCCATTAAACCTTGTCTCTCTTATTCTCTCTTCCCCTGCTGTCTTCTCTCTCGCCATGCCGTTTTTCTTAACCAACTCATATACCTTCCTTCCTTCCTTCCCCATGCATCCTTCTCACTGCATCCATCTGCAGTCCATTCGCTCTAAAATACCTTTCTCTTTCAACCTCCACTTCCCACCTTCTCTCCTGTTCTCCTTCTTCCACCAACACTCCCTAACCAGCTTACTTCCCCCCTCTTCCAAAAATTTCTCCTCATATTTACACGCCCGACTCCCCGCTAGAATCCCTACACTCGTTCTCCCCGTTTCCCTCCTGACACTATAATTAGGCGTGTTCCTTCTCAGCCCCAGTGTCCACTTTACATACCTCTCCTGTGTCCTATTTACCTCTTCGCTTTCCTTCCACCCCCACACCTCTACTCTATACAATAGCACACTCATCACTAGTGAATCAAACAATTTCATTCTCCTTCCAAAATCATCTGCGAATAACTTCTTTCCTAACCCCCGCACCTGCCGTATCACCACGTTTGCCCTCCTCACTCTCTCTTTTATGTGACCATCCACTCCACCATTCCTCCGAAACGAGAAGCCCAGGTACACAAACTCTTTCACCTCCTGCACCGCCTTTCCCTTTCCACTTCCACTCCCCTTCCTTATCCCTTCCACCTCCTTTTCTGAACACCATAACCTTGGACTTTTCCGGATTCAGTTCTAACCTGTTCTTATCCAGGTAGCTTCTCAACCTCTTCATCATTTCCTTTAAGGCCTCCTCGCTTTTTGCCAACAACACTATGTCATCTGCATACGCTAGTGACCAAATTCTAACCCCTCCTATCCTGACTCCTCCTACCCCTCCAGCCTCCAGCTTACTTTCCATATCCGCAATTAAAATCGCAAAAAGCGTTGGGCTAAGCGGACACCCTTGTCTTAACCCCCTATCCATCCAGAATCCCTCCGAAATCCCCTGCCCTCCTCTTACCTTATCTTTGGTCTCTTGATATATCTCCCTTACCCTTTCGATCAGGCCTCACTCCACTCCCCTATCCTCCATCGCCTCCCACAACCTCCCCCTATCTACCGACGGAAACGCGCCTTTTAGAACCACAAAAAACGCATACACTCTCGACCCCTTCTTCGCTAATTCTCTATCCACAACGTGCTGCAGAACGTAGATATTGTCGATAGTACTCCTACCTGCCCTAAAGCCCGCCTGCGTCTCCGGCAATATTCCTTTCCCCTCGAGATCCTTCCGCAGCCTCTCTGCCACCACCATCGCGTATACTTTATATGCCGTATTCATTAGCATAGACAACGGCGATACCAATGGCGATACCACCTCTTTCAATGGCGATACCACGCTGAAAATACCAGTTCTCGTAAGATCACTGAAGTTAAGCATTGTTGGGCGCGGTTAGTACTTGGATGGGTGACCGTTCAGGAATAATGCGTGCTGTTGGCCCGTCGTGGGTGTGGTGGGCCCACATTGGTAGTAAATATCCACCTAGAAACACTACCCGAATCGGGTAGTGAGGCAATGAACTTTCGAGTTCGAACTGCTGATCAATGTATGTATGTATTCATTAGCGTAATCCCTCTATTATTTTCCTGCCTATTCCTATCTCCTTTATTATACAGAGGTACTATTAACCCTTCTCTCCACCATCGTGGGAATCCCTCCCCCCTCCATACTTTCTTCACTACCTCCTTCACCTTCTCCCTAACCTCTTGTGTACTAAACACCCATGCTTCGTTTTCTACCCCATCCAGCCCTGCTGATTTTGACGTTCTTAACTTCCTTATCTGTTTCTCTATCTCCTCGTCATTCAACTCCTCCATCTCTGCCTCCCCCGTTCTTCTACTCCCATCATCCCTCTTCCTTGAATCCGAGCCCTGAAATGATTCTTTGAAAAAATCCCTCCACTCCTCACTCCCTATCTTCTCGCTCATCCCTATTCTACGCTTCATAAACCTATTTATTATCTTCCAGACGTCCCCTTCTGTCTTAACATTTCCTAACTCCTTCTCCAGCTCTTTCTCCTTTTCCTGTTCTTTCTTCTTACACATCAATCGAAACCCCTTCCTCATTTCTACTTACTCCTCCCTTTTCGCAGTACCCCCTATCCACTTCTTATACTTCCTCTTCACCTTCCTTTTGATCTTTTTACATTCCCTGTCCCACCACGGATTCACCATTCCTTTCTTCTTCTTTTTGAATATCTTCATTTTCTTACTTTTACTTTACTTTTACTTACTTATATTTTCTTATTTAATACCTTTCACTTTCTCTTTTAAATCCTCCCATATCTCTTCAACAGTCTCCCCTTCGAAGCATACCTTCCGTAACTGCTCCTTATATTTCTCTATCGCCTCCCTCATCCAGCTAACCCTCTCCCCCGTCGACACTTCTTCCCCACCTTGCCTTCTGCCGCTCTCACCCCTTATCCACAACCGTAATGGCTGATGGTCTGATTCTACCCTCACTTCTACTGCGAATCTCTCCATCTCCTCCCACCCTTGCATATTCATGACAACATAGTCTATCACCGATAGTCCCAGCTTACCTACATATGTGTATTCTCCCTCTTCGTCCCCAGTTGCCATACCATTTGCCATCGCCCAGCCTCTATCATCCATCCAGTCCCTTAGAATCTCCCCCTCCTTATTTATTAACTTATCCTTCGAATTCCTTTCGAAGCTCTCCCCTTTCCTGTAAAGGCCCCTTTCCCTCCCCATCCCGGCGTTAAAGTCCCCACCCAGTACCACCATACCCTCCTCTCTGTTACCTAACAGGTCTTCCACCCTTTCTTTAATTCTTTCCACCCCATCCTTATTGTACACTGTCACAAACTTACACGGTACTCCTGCTCTCTTTCCTTCCCTTATTTGCACTCCCTCCACCGCCTCCTGGAGTCTCCACCTATGTTCCAGTAAAGCACCTTCACAACTCCTCTACCCTGCATTACCCCCACCCCCTACTCCTACGAAACGAATTCCCCTGCACTTCCTTCAACACCTCTTTCTCCTCGTCCCACACCCACATTTTCTCGTCTATTTTCATTTTCCGATATCCTACCTTCGCCGATCTCCCTTCACTCCTCTCCCTCCTAGCCCTGTTGTACAGCATTCTCTGCACATCCCTTTCTTTTCTCGTCAAAACGTGAGCGATGAAAATTTCCTTATCTTTTATCCTATTTTTATTTCGCATTACCCCCAACTTTTTTTCCCAGCTCTCCAACTCCACAACCGCCACTTCTTTCTCCTTTCTCCCCTCCAACTTAACTTTCCCTACCCTGCCTTCATCCCACCCTATGCTCTGTAGCAGCGCTTCCACGCCCTCCCTTTCTTCCCCGCTCTTCAGCTTCAACCCTCTTATCATAATATTATTTCTCCTGTCTGCCTTCTCCTATCTCTCCATTCTCAACTTATCCTTCCCCTATCCGCCCTCTCCTCCTTTTCATTCCTACGCTCTCCCACTTTCTCTTCTACCATATTCCCTACCCTCTCCCAAATACCTTTAATCTCGCCCTCGCTACCCCCGTCTCCTATTTCTATTTCCGTCCTACCCTCCACCTTCTCAAGCCTTTTTTCCGTCCTTTCTTTCCACACCCTAATTTCCTCTTCCATCTGTTCTATTTTACCTACTTTTTCTTTTCTTTCTCTCTCTAACCCATCTACTCTCTCTCTCTCAGCTCTTTCACCTCCTTTTCCCATTTCTCATCTCTGATTCTCAAGTCCTCCCTCATGCCTTCCATCTGCTCCTTGGTCCCCCTTACGTCCTCCCTCAGCCCCCTGATCTCGCCTAACAGCATCCCGAGAGCCTCCTTTTCCAACTTCCCCTCCATTTGGGGGGGGGGGGGGTGACCTACGTGTTATCCTGCTTTTTTTATACGGGCTCTCGACCTCGCTTTTCTCCGGACTCTCTTGGCTGTCTCTCTTCCTCTTCAAGAGATCCTCCCGGTCACTTGCGCTAGTCTCTCTCTCCCTTACCTTCTCGCTTCTTTCTTTCCCACCGTTCCGCTTTCTCCCGCTCCCCGACGCACCGCTCGACACCGGGCCACGCGCTGTTGGCCGTCGTGGCTTGTGGAAAATTCCCTCCCCGTCAGTTTCACTACCAGTACTGCCAGTAATCTCGCTGCCCACCTCCCGCTCTGCCGCCGGTAACTGGGACCTCTCCGTACAGTACCTTCCGCAACCGACAGATATCTCTGCAGAATGCTGGCGTCTTTCGCCGCCAAATTTTCCTCTAATTTCCCTTTTTTTTCTTCAATTCCTCACAGTCCTTGCAGACTTCTCTCCCTTAACATCCCCTAACTCTGCGAGAACCACCCTTGACCCCTCGAAAGCCCAAGACTCCTGACCACGAACTCCCCCGATTACTTGCCAACCTAACCTCACTTTCCCTATCTAACTAAATCACACCTCACACCAACGCTGAAACTTACTTTTTATCTCCGCAATTCACCCCACACAACCCTACCCACCTCCTCGGCTTCCACCCTCACACTCCACTCACACCTTCCACACAAATTCCGTAAAATCCTCTCACCACCTGTCACTAAACACGTTCTCAATTCCGCCACCAACATGCAAGTCCTAAAAATCTCGTTAGATCGTAATCGGTTAATATCTTGTCAATCAGCACTGTAATATTGCTTGATACAATATATTCTTTTTCCTAACTAATTACGAAGTGTCTCATAATCTTATTCAATACCAACGCCATTCTTAACAATTTCAAATATTTCTTTTCTTGTCAACCCACATATTTGGCGCATCGGAATCTAAAAGACAATTTTAATAATAATAATAACAGTCTTAATATAATTCCTCAAGATTTTTAATTAAAATTAATTATTAAGTGTATTTCATTCATAATAATAATGTTTGAATTGAATACAAATAGCCTCCCTCTTAAAGCTGAATATAATTACAGTCAATTTTTCCAACAAATATTATGTACTGAAAAAATAGAGTTTATACATTTTTGACCGACTAGTATACTCTATAATAGTCGAAAATGCGCGCAGAATTAACGAGAGTTTCAAGTTCCAACTAGTTGAATCCGCTTCTGTTGCGTGCGCTGTCGTCCGCACTGTTTACTAGGGCGGAGTGAAAATGATCAAATTAGTCGAATCATTTGAGCTGAGCGAAAAAAATTTGTGGCTTGACATCCATAAAAAGTAAAAAAAATAATTTTGAAATCGGTTGATATCTTCTGTTCTTTTTTTTTTTTTTATTTGAATATTCAAATTTTGAAAAATTTCAAAAAATTTCCCTATTGCTTCGAAAATTATGGCAAATTTTTTCTATGTACAGTGTTTGCTAGGGAATAATAATAAAAAATTATAAATTTAAACAACATTTTTTTCTCAATTTAGAATTTGTTGAAAATGGCCAAAAAGCATGTTATTTTGGATTAAGTCATATGCACACATTTTAAAAAAAGTTGAATATGTCAAACCTGAAATTTCTTCAGCTTCAATGAAAGAAATATGCTATTATTTCGTTTTTTCAAACAAAAAAATTTTTTTAGTCTTATCAAGACGTCAAAATCGCTCTAAAACGTAAAATTGACCATTTTTGAACGCTTGAAAAATCACTAAAAAAATTTTTTTCGAAAAAACAATACAATAACATGTTTCTTCGATTCAAGGTGAAGAAATTTCGGGTTCGACACATTCAACTTTTTTCAAAATGTGTGCATAAGACTCAATCCAAGAGAACATGTTTTTGGCCATTTTCAAAAAATTCTAAATTGAGCAAAAAAGTTTTTCATTAATTTATAATTTTTTATTATTATTCACTACCGAAAACTCTATATAGAAAAAATTCGTCATAATTTTTGGAGCAATAGGGAAATGTTTTGGAATTTTCAAAAATTTGAATTTTCAAATCAAAAAAGAGAACAGAAGCTATTTCAAAAAAAAATTTTCTCACTTTTTTTGGATGTTAACCCACACATTTTTTTCGCTCAGCTCAAACGATTCGACTAATTTGATAATTTTCACTCCGCCCTACTGTTTACTCTTTAGGTAGCGAGAGCGTTATTCACACAACGCATATATTTTTTCACAAAAAATACGATTAAAATTAAGCGGGCAGATATGAGCAGCTAAAATTAAAATATTTCATTTATAATACGTTAATCTACAACCTCTAATCGTCTTTAAGACTCAACAATGCGTAACATTTTACTATTTTACTTTAAAAGGAGCAATTTTTTTATTGTTTAGATTGAAAATCACATGCGCTATTCTTCTTCTCATAATTTTTTGCTTAATACAATAGAATTTTATAAGTGGTTATAATATTTTACTTACTTCTAGGTGTTGATTCCATTTTATTTGAATGGAATTGATACTTCCAACAATTCAGGCTTATTGAAACACCCACGTCTCCTTTTCTCTCTTCTGAACGTACTACTGACTGCTCGCGCGAACGCTACGTTTCAACTAACCTCTGCACTGCTCAAGTCGAGTTGAGGGCCTATTATGAGTGAATTCGATTTCACTAGGGACTACTGTAGCCGAGCCTAGGTCGAAAAATCCCCATTAAAAATTTTCATTTATTGGACTTTCGTCCGGGTTTTTTCGGTTTGGCCCCACTGTGCGTAGAGAGCATCCCTGCCCACGGCACTAGCGACGACTCAAGCACAAAAGACTCATTTAGTTTAGGCAAACCGATAATTAGAAAAAGGAATGAGGAAAACAATTCAGGAAAAGGTTTTTTATTATAGTGAATTCGAGGAAACATATGGGGCATTATTTCTGAACTGTCCCAACTTTTAAAATTATGGCTTCCGATTGCCTTAAAATTTTCAGAATTTGTTTGCCTATACGATAGTAGTTTACCCATCAATTTATAGACTTTTACTATCATCCCTCCCCGAACTACAGGGGGTGAAATTTTCATCTCCTGGGCAAAACGGGTATTTTCAAATGGTCATAACTTCCTTTCTATAAATGCGAATTAAATTTTCTATGAGTGATTTCTGAAGGATTTTGCATGTCCTTTCATTCTATGAAATCCATTGTTTTAATTTTTCAATTTTTATAAACAAATTACGGTGTAAAATATTTATTTAACATTTTCTACTTTTCGGGTACTTTTGATTTTTTTAAGGATCTTTAAACGTAAAATTTTGGTTCCTCATAGAGGAAGCTTTGTAATGGTAACATTTTCCCAAATTTTTAAATTCATTTAACTACACCTTCCTCAATTAAAAATTTTTTACTACAATGTTCTAAGCAATTGTCTGGATGTGTGTGTGTGGATGTCACCCTTTTTTGTGAACACGATAATTTGAAAATAGTTGCAGATAAATTGATGAAATTTGAAAAGCTTATTTTCCCCAGTAATATTTTGAAACTGACCGAAGGATTTCTAAAAATATTTATTGCATTTTTTATTAGCACTCAATATTATTTTAAAAATCGGTTTTTCATAGTAAAACTTTTTCCATTAACATAATTCATAGTTGATGCAAGAATATAAAAGATTCCTTGGTTCGAGATGAATCGATTGACCTATAATATTAATACATTTTATTAAAGAGTAGGGAAGTTATGGTAATTTATATATTTTGAAAATCGGTTTTTTATAGTAAAACTTTTTTCATTAACATAATTCAAAGTTGATGCAAGAACAGAAAATATGTGTTGATTCGAGACGAATCGATCGACCTATAATATTAATAAATTTTATTGAAGAGTAAGGAAGCTATGGTTTTTCTGTGTCTTTTCTACGATTTCTGGCGTTTCGTTTTTGCTTCTTCGTAGTATATACTTATAAACTGATTTTCCTTCTGTTCTGTGATTATTGTTTATTTATTTTAGGCTGTAAATTCGTTTTAAATTATCTTATCAAATCGCTGCTTTCGAAGCAAAGTGAGATGCCTAAAAACGCACCGTATGTGCAAATCCTTTCCGTAAGGAGAAACATGGAAAAGGAACTGACTTGAGGCCCCTAACGGAAAATCAGCAAGTAGCGTTTCCTTATTTGCAGAAAGGCATTAAAATATGTGGTGCTTCTGGAAAAGAATGTAAAAATCTCAATTTACAGCCATCCAGAGTTGTAGGAGAGCCTGATATTAATGTAGAGGGAGAGATAAAAGAGGACCCAGATTTTTGCTTGCCAATGAGAAATGAAAAAGAAGGATGCAATGATGAAAATCACTTAGCGGGTTTCGAAGTTCTGAATTAAATAAAAGAAAAATCACAGCAGAAGGGCACTGCATATTCAGAAAAGATTTGTCTACTAAAGCTTGCGCCTAAGTCTTAAAGTCGCAGAAAAATCATGCGACGTTTCCGGAAGCCAAGCGAGGATCAAAATTGGCAGAAGAAACTGAAAATTTGGTAAGGAACTTCTACGAAGATGACGTGAATAGTCGACAGATGCCATGTAAGAAAGAGTTAATATCTGTCAAAAAACTAGACGGTGCAATCTTTCAGAATTATATGCCAGATTTGTAATCCAACACGAAAATGTGTAGATCGGATTTTCAAAATTCGCACACCTAAGACCAAAAGACTGTGTTTTAGCTGGAAAAAGTGGAACTCACAATGTTTGTGTCTGCGCTTATCATGAAAACGTAAAGTTAATGTTGAATGCGATTGATATCAAACATTTAACTGAGGGGATTGACAGACAATTATCAGATTACGACGACTCCCTGGAAGAAATCATGTGTAGTGAACCCTTTGATGCTTGTCATTTTTACGAATGCGAATATTGTCCTGACATTGACAATTTTAAAAAGCACCTGATTAAGAAGCACTTTCAAGACCGAAATAGCGGACACTGATACTTTAGTGGAAGAACTCTGCACTAAACTTAAAAACCTGAAACCTCACGCATATCATGCAAAACAACAACGTTTATGTTTCTGAAGCACCTTAAAGTTATACTAAAAGAAGGAGAGGCCTTATTTTGCTTGATTTTGCTGAAAATTATGCTTTCTTCATTCAAAATGCTGCACAAGCTTTCCATTGGAATAATAATCAAGCTACTATATTTACAGTAGTTATTTATTACAAAGAAGGAAACGAACTGAATAATTTAAGCATAGCAATCATCTCGGATTGTTTAAGTCATGACACTGTAGCTGTATATACATTTGAAAAGCAGATCACCGAGTAACTAACTCACGAAGAAATTCAGCGTTATCGACCAAATTTAGTATGTGGCAGACGGAGCTACGCAGAATTTTAAAAAGAAATATGCCTTCAGTAATCTTTTAAATCACAAATTATATTTTGGAATTTCTGCAGAAACACATTTCCAAGCAACTGCACACGGAAAAGGTCCAGGTGACGGGATTGGTTGAAATTTGAAAAGACTTGCGGCAAAAGCTAGCTTGCAGCGCTCAGCACAGAATCCAATCCTAATTGCGATGGAGTTTTCCGAATGGGCTAAGAATCATTTGAGGGAAACAGTAATTCCTTTTAGTTCGAAAGATCACATGGAGATAACCAAAAAACTAGATTCAATGAAGCAGTTACAATTCCCGGCATCCTAAAATACCACGCATTCATTCCAAACGAAAACGAACAATTGCAACTGAAAAAACTTCATTTGCAACAGAACATGACCTGTTTCCGAAGACAGTGAAAAAGCCTCAAGTTCAGAGAAGCAAACAATGTGCGAAAAAAGGCGAACTGAATAAATTATGATGAATTTAGTGTAACTTCCCTTAAGAGTCATGGATACAGCCAAGTCCCCGGTTGGACTGGCCGGACTGTCCGTGCGCGCGAGGGAGAGTTTCGCTCGAATATATTCGCAGAACCGCATAACTATTGTCAGTCCCTTAATGTCGACCAAAATTTTTATCGGAAAAAAGTCAAGCTTTCGTTTAAAAATACTTTTAAAAAATCTAAACTACCCGACGAGTAGAAAATGTTAAACAAACATTTACATGGTAATTTGTTTATAGAAATTGAAGAACTGAAAACAATAGATTTTATAAAATGAAAGAGCATGAAAAACCCTTCAGAAATGACTCATAGAAAATTAAATTCGCATTTGTAGAAAGGAAGTTATGACCATTTGAAAATTCCTGTTTTGCCCTCGGGATGAAAATTTCACACACTGTAGTTCGGGGAGGGATGACAGGAAAAGTCTATAAATTGGTGGATAAACTACTATCGTATAGGCAAACTCAGAAAATTTGACGGCAATCGGAAGACATGACTTTTAAAGTTGCGTCAGTTCAGAAATAATAAGGTTTTGTCGAGCTTAACGAAAGCCAACAATCACGATTAGAGAAACTTTCAGAAGACAAAATAAAAGTGTATCAGGGAAAAGAACATAGGGCGATTCACTTTACAAAACATAAAATTGACGTCCAGGGCCACGATCCCATTAAACAGAGATATTACCACGTGAACCCAAAAACTAAAGAAATAATTTATCAAACAATTGATAAATTATTAGAACAGGAAATAATAGAACCCTCTTCTTCTGATTAGTCGAACCCGATAGTAATTATCAAAAAACCAGGGAAAGATTATAGATTCTGTTTAGACATTAGAAAGGTTAATAATATCACGCAAACGGACCTCTACTCAACCCCACTCATGACAGAAATACTGGACACTTTGACATCGGCAAAATTCATTTCAAAAATTGATTTAAAATTAGTCTAGTTACAAATAGAACCGATGAACAGATCACTAAAAAAAGAAAGAACATGGGATTGGGGATTAGAACAAGATGAGGCATTTCAAAAAATTGAAGACCTTTGAACGTTAGCATCTATACTAAAATGTCCAGATTGTACCCAACCATTCAATCAAGAAACTAGCACAAGTCATGCGGGACTAGGAGCTGTACTGACTCAAAACATAGAAGGGATGAACTATGTAATCGCTTAAGCAAGTAGAAGTGTAAATGGGGCCGAATCTAGGTATTCGGCATCAGAAAAAGTGTGTCTAGCGATGGTTTAGGCCATTAGGAAATTTAGACCCAGCCTAGAGAGTTACAGCTTTAAAGTTATAACGGACCACCTAGTGTTAAAGTGCCTCCATAACCTAAAAAACCCCACTGGTCGATTAGTCAGATGGACATTAGAACTTCTCGAATATGACTACGAAATCATATACCATTAAGGTAGCTCGAATTTCGCCCCTGAAAATCACTCGAAATTGAATGTATGGGATCGGCAATCTCCCACCTCATCTCTGGCGCATGGTTTTCACATTTCCTCATATTCTCTTATTCCATTAGATCGGCGATCTCCCACCTCATCTCTGATCTGTGCTATAGTTAAGTAAAAATCGGAACCTTTGCTTAATTCGTCCGTTACACGATAGAGGCAGCACCTCTCGGAGAAAAAGTCATTTATGATCCTGACGAATCAGTTCAGTATAGACTGAATCAAAATTAATATTTAGATAAAGAAATCTTACGAACAATAGAAAACACAATGAGAACGTATAATGCTTCCACAAAATCTTATAAAATGATTTCCTATAGAGATAGATTACTACAATGACAAATTATAGATTACTGATAGAATAAGTGGAATACCTTCATTGGTTAAAGCTATATTACACTAATAACACACTATAGTAATATACTTCCATGGGACTGCAACATAACTTTTATCGTTTCACCCTCAGCATGCAGCCATCTTGCATTTCACACATAATAAATAAAAATATGAAATAACTAATAGGCTGGGCGATAGATATCGCCAGGAGCCTGATAAGCACAAAAAATGACGAACAATTACATGACATCACAAATTACTCATAAAAAAGATATGAAAATTTATATATGAAATCCAATGTTTGTGAATAACAAAGAAGAAAAAGCTTGACGCGCGCAAAGCACGCGCTTTTTTGCTCTAGTATACCATAAAGGTAGTTCGAATTTCGTCCCTGATGCTCTCTTGAAATCAGGAGAACCAGCAAAAAATATAGCGTTTGCGTTAGCTTGTAGCTTAGAAAACCCGAAAGCGGACGTTAACTCTACAAAAATGAGACAAAATTCAAAAAGACCCAGAGAACACGAAAAATAGCCAATTAGAGATTCGCAACTCTATTTCCACAGAAGTTATCTACTAAAATCTACTCTTTTACCAGAGTCTAACCCATGGAAACTCTTCGTACCTAAAGAATTACGAATTCAAGTTCTAAACGAAAATAATGACGACATACAAGCAGGACATTTAGGTTCCGAAAAAATGCAAGCGAGAATTTCGGAGTACTATTTCTGGCCAGTGATGTATTCTGAGATAATCAAATACGTAAAAAATTGCAAAATTTGTCAAAGAACCTAACTGAGTAACGAACCAAAATACGTCTGATGGGAAAAATAATCGTTGAAGAGCGATGGACCATGATTGCTGTAGATATCATGGGCCATTACCGATTTCAAAAAAGAGAAAAAACCTATATTTATTTGCGAATTCTCCACACCGATAATGGCAGGGTATTCGTAAACAAAATATTAAACGCATTAACAGAAAAATACCGTATTACGCACACGAAAACGCCTAAATATTACCACCAAGCAAACCCAACTAAGCGATACAGCGGGACAATGAAACAAATAATTAACACCTGTATCGATAATGACGACTCTCTTTCCTTGGACGAACATATAGACGATTTGCAGTTCGCAATAAATGCTAACAAAAACTCGTCGACACAATTTACCCCAGCCTTTCTAAATTCAGATCGTGAATTAGAACCACTCGATCCCTCAGAGAATATATAGAAAAAGATAGCGAAATAGAGTTCCAAAGCGTAGACAACTGGATAGACAGATTGAAGAGGTTGCAAATTATAAACGAGGAAGATCAGAAAAACCTAGACCAGGCAAATAATAGAAAAGCGAACAGCTACAATTTAAGGAGAAGACCAATAGAATTCAAAATAGGAGGTGGGGTTCTAAAAAGGGTAACGAAACTATCAAACAAAGCGGATAAAAAGGCAGGCAAACTTTAAGTCCAGTATGAAGGTCCATTCATTATTAAGGAAAAGGTTTCTCCGACTATATACGAATTAAAAAACCTTAAAGAAAAAATAATTGGAGAATGGACCATAAACGATTTGAAATTAGAAAACTTAAATAAAGATAATGGCACATAGGCGTAGGAAATATAAATGAGTTTAGGTTAGAATATTCAGACTTAAACAAGGTCAAAAATGGCATTGGATCAATAGCATTAACGACACAAATGAACTCGAAAGAACTCCAAACAATATCCTGAACTCAACTACTGTAAAATGACTCTAATAAATTGTAGAGAACTACAATATCAATTTCACGAAAGAGTAGTACTTGCCTTTATTTACGTACCATATTACTTGTTTCACAACGAAAAATAATTTAAAGGACCCCCCAGCGAATGTACAGTAAATGGCTTTTTGTAAAAAATTCTTAATCTAATTTTTTTGTATTTTTTAATATGCGGAGCAAACATTTGAAAGAAAATAGTAAAAAAATGGACAGTTTTTAGAAAAACGCTTGTCAAAGTTCCGATTTTTACATGTATTTTAATAGAAAAATGATTATTTTAGTGAAATGTTTTTTTTTCTCAAAACTTCTTTGATAGATTCGGCTAAAAGTTTCACATTTTGACGATTCGACTTACCGAAACAAAAGGTTCATACCCACGAACTAGAAAGATTAACAAATTTTTGGGTATATATCCAAGTATGGAAATCATCATTTCTTAGTCACTAAAATCACCAGAGATTTTTTATTCAACTGCTACGGTATGAAATCGCTTTCAAATAAATAGAGGAAGCATGTACAGCAAGAATATGCCTTTGAAATAATTTCAGGCGATGTTTAAACTACTCTGATAATAAATTCAAACGCCGGTCATGCAAAGAAACGCTTTCTGTGTATGTTTTAAAGTGATTTTGTTGGCCAATGTATTAATAAAAAATCTCTGGTGTTTTATCCCGTATGAGATATCGATTTCCTTGTTTGAATAATTAAGGGACGATTAAACTACCCTGACAATACCTAAAAAGACGCTTACTGTGTATGTTTTAAAGTGATTTTTTAGGCCTGACTAATAATACAAAAAATGTTTGGTGATTTATCCCTTACGAAATGTTAATTTCTCTGCTTCTCTAATTAACGCTCCATTAGACGCAACCCTAAAACTTCCTAGTTTAGACGCAATGTGCCTGACAGGCCACCTGTTCTCATTCGAGAAGCTCATCAGAAATAATTGTTATAGAAAGTTATCTTAAGGTTTTTGGGGTCGCTGATTACGATTCTGATGTTGAAATTGCAAAATTCAAAATGGTGGATCCAATATAGCGACTATTGCAAGGCAGAAACGCAGAATTAGCGATTTTTTTTCAACTCGTCTGAAACTTGATGTACGGGGTTTTTTGGGATCGCTCATTACGATTCTGACGTTAGAATTGCAAAACTTGAAATGGTGGATCCATAATGGCGACTCTTGAAAGACAGAACCACCGAATTTGCGTTTTTTGAATTGCTATGGAATAAATAACACTTTATTAGTGACTCAAAAAAGCTTCGTATACTGATTTTCGTTGGAATGAGATAAGTTTTCGAAAATACTGTCAGCCATATTGCATCCGCCATTATGTTTTTTGTAAAAATGATGACAAATATATTATCATCGACTCATAGGACTCCAGTGTGACGATTGTCATCGAAATCGAAAAAGCTGTTCATACAAGTGTCCGCCATATTGCAACCGCCATTTGTTTGTGTGGAATTGTCATCAAATTCCTTATTGGCAACCCAAAACCCCCTGAGAGTAAAATTTCAAGTTTCAATTATGAAAGCTTCACTTTTTGTTAATTTGTTGGCGACTTCGTCCGCTTGGGTGCAGGGAACCTGGCATGTTTGAAGGATCACAGTCGCATTTTACCTAGTCTGCCATAAAACTTATTAAAGGTTTTCGAAAAAGCTTATATTGATTAACGAATACTAAGAATGTCAAGCCCCTGTACGCTCTGTAGTACGAGAGATGAGCGAAAACAGCTTGAGGTGGCCTGTCAGGCCGGTTGCGTCTAGCGAAGGGTTAAGGGATGATTAAACAACACTTTACAAAAATTCAAAGACATATCCTTGTCGTCTACACGTTCCCTACTTACTTTAATATGATTTCCTATCCTCGTATATTAATCAGAAAACCTTGTGTGATTTTAGTTACCATTTTTCTGGCTTCAATGTTTAAGGGATGTTAAAACATCCCTTAAAATTAATTCAAAGACATATTTTTGCTATGCACGCTTCCTCTACTTATTTGAAACTGATTTCATACCGTAGCAGTTGAATGAAAAATCTCTAGTGATTTTAGTTACTAAGGAATGATGATTTCCATACTTGGATGTTTAAGATATGAAAACACCCCCCCAAAACATGCTGTATACCGATAAAATCGTTAATCTTTCCAGTTGGTGGGTTTGAACGTTTCGGTTCGGGTAAGTCTGATCGTCAACATGTGAAATTTCTAGCATATCTACATGGAGAGAAATCGCGAGATCTGAATTCAAGGAAGCATGTGATTTTAGAGTTACAATTTTTACGTGAAATAAGGACACAGAATTCAAGATGACTTTAAGTCTCCGACTTCGTAAAATAAAATCATGTTAGAATCCGTGCTCTGAAGTCTCGGACTCTATGATCTAAAAGCATAGAATTCGAGACCTGAGAGTGGAAAGGGGCGTGGCCTAATGCCTGAAACTTCGAGACCGTTGCTTTAAGAGCAAGGGTTCCGAGATCTTAGTTCTCGCGCCAAAGCGTGACTTTGCATCACGGAGTTCCGACTACTTATATCACGAAGCTATAGAGTAATAAAGTCACGGATACGTCCGAGATCGAAAATCACAAATCCGTGCTTTTGTTTCACGGAAAAAGCTAGTTATAAACTCAAGGAGCTGTTCCGTGAGTTAATCTCTCGCAATTTCTCTCCGTATATCAAAGAGGTTTTGAGAAAAAAAAACATTTTACTAAAATGAGCATTTTTCTATTAAAATAAATGTAAAAATTGCAACTGTGACAAGTGTTTGTCTAAAAACTATCTATTTTTCCTACTCTTAGCTTTGGAATTTTAGCTCTGCAGGTTCGAAGATACAAAAAAAATTAGATTTAGAATTTTTTACAAAAAGCCATTGACTGTACATTTGATGCGGGGTCCTATAGCGAAAACTTTACAACTCCAGACCCCAGCAGATAAATTTACTAACAATGAAACCGAAACATAATTATCCACTAGAATATAAATGGCTAAAATCAAAATTGTTACAGCAAACCTCATGAGGAAAACAACAGAATTACAAACTTTGGTTTAAAGGCTGATTTTGAGACTATATCAAACTTGGACAGAAACATTACGGAAATTTCCGGTATACACCTGAACCCCCGCGGGGGCGGGGGGTAACATAATTGATACCATAACGTAGGCCTCGGTACGACCCTGCACGAAAGGGTTGCGGGGCCGCATCCGAGATGAGGCGGAACCTTCCGAGAAATCCCGATGTCTCGGTCGCCGACGCGTTCCTTAGTTAGTCTTGTCTGGTTGCTAGCCGTGTGCTCTGAGCGCTCTGGCCATTCGACGCCACCGGATGCTCTTTCCTCGCCCTGGAACCGCTTCGCCAAGAAAGGTCTCCAGCCACCACAACGGCATTTGCTAGGGCCACCTCCACAGCCACTGGCTTACTACTACTCTGCGAGGAAACTTATCGCCCGTTAGCACCCGCCACAGGCTGACAGCCGCCTACGTAATGTATTATTATTATTATACCATTAAGCCATTTCCCTTTCGGGGTAGGCGTGACTTGCTCGGTTGGAGAATAGTAGTGTGCATATGGGTATATAGGTATAAGGTAGGTAGGAATATAGGTATGAGGTGGATAGGTATATAAGTGTTAGGTATATATATTTTAGATTGATCTGGAATTCTCGTGTTATTTATTTAAATGACACGTTTACTCCGCAACACTGCTCCGACCCAGGTTGCTGATCAATCTCTCTAGCGATCACCCCAAGTGAAGAGCCTCACAAAATTGTTATGTATGGTTCTCCACTTCGGCCCATTAGTATCCAAGATCTTTGTTTCAGGCGTCATTCATTCTACTGTCACTCTGTTTACAAACTATTTGTCGCCACACTTTTCTGTCCTGGCATACTACTCTAGCTTCCTTCACGTCCATGCATTTTTTCATGCAAGCTCTTGTGTTCCTATGGCTTCTTATGTCTCTACGGATTAATGTCTCATTTACAGATTCGAACCATTCTTTCGGCGGTCTACCTCTGGGCATTCTGCCATTTACTTTACCTTTATACACTTGTTTGGTCAGTCGTTCATCTTTCATTCTTTCAAGATGTCCGAACCATCTTAACTGATTTCTTTCCCATGTGTCAACTATTGTCTCTTTTGCACCACATTCTTTGAGGATTGTCTCGTTTCGGACTTTGTCCATTAGTGTTTTCCCGCATATTATGCGCAGAGGTTTCATGCCGATCGCGTTAATTTTACTCCTGTCCTTTTCTTGACAGGTCCATGTCTCGCTACCGTATAGTACAGTCGGTACGAATATAGAATTGTGTATGGCCATTTTAGCTTTTTTTGATATGTTTTTATTTGTTAGGATGGACCCTGCTCTACCGATAACCTGTTTACCCTTATTTATGCGCCTATCTAACTCCCCATCTATTTTTCCGTCGCTAGTGAATAGACTACCTAGATATACGTACTTGTCAACTTGTTCTAATCTCTCATCATTTAGGACAATGTTGCACATTGTTTTCTCACTCTTTCCCTCAAAAACCATGATTTTTGTTTTATTTACGTTAATTTTGAGTCCCATGTCCTTCATGCTTGTATGAAGTTTATTCAACATTCTTTGCAAGTCCTCGACTGATTCTGCCATAACAATCTTGTCATCTGCGAAAGCTAACCCACGTACCTTGACTGTTTGGAGATCTACACCTTCTTCGTCGAAGAGTGCAGTTCTTAGACACTTATCCATGAATATGATAAATAGCCACGAGGACATAACGCATCCTTGTTTCACGCCTTGCATAATATCGAACCAGTCACTCAGTTTCCCGTTTACCCTTACGCTCGCTTTACTAACTGCATATATTGTTTTTATTGCTTGCAGGAGCCCTCCATTTACTCCGTACTCTTTAAGAACTTCCCAAAGTTTACTTCTATTTACCGTGTCAAATGCTTTTTCTAGATCAATAAATGCACAGAAAACTTTCTTTCCTACTCTCAAGCTTTTTTCTGTGATCTGTCTTAGGCTAAATATCTGATCTGTACATGATCTTCCTGGCATAAATCCACTTTGGACTTCCCATATTTTTTCTTCTGTGATTTCCGTTACCCTACGAATAAGTATTTTTGAGTATATTTTACTTACGGTACTTAGTAGGCTGATACCTCTGTAATTACTGCAGTTGTTTTTATCTCCCTTTCTTTTGTATATTGGTACGATAATCGCTTTTTTCCAATCGTCTGGGACTTTCCCCGTCTCGATACATAAATTTATTAATTCGCACAACCTGTGAGGTATGTACTCGCCACCGTATTTGAGCATTTCAGCACTAATACTGTCTATGCCAGCAGCCTTACCGTTTTTCAAGTTCTTAATTATGTCTCGGACCTCAGTGACACAGACTTTTTCAATTGGGTTTTCTAATGCATTATGTTCTATGTCGCAGTTTTGTTGTCCTATATCTTCACCTCCTAATAGTTCTTTAAAAGAGTCTTTTAAAGCGTCTACTATCCCGTCTATATCATATCGCATTTCACCTTTGCTGTTTCTCATGCTAGCAAACTCTGTACTTTTACTTTCCTTCAACTGTTTATATA
>CAKNYM010048742.1:42776-62545 GCA_932195095.1 Andricus curvator
GAGGGAGAGATGGATCAGGAAGAATCAACAGTTTCTCGCTGACCCATCGCGCCTCTTCAGCGATCTCCCTGTTTCTGTAAAAAATCCACCCAAGCCCAAGGAGGTAGAAATTTTTGGAGAGAGGTGTACAAGATCCCGAAAACACATCTGAGGAGGAATGTCCATCAATCACTGCCGAAGAGGTGAAAAAAGCACTTAGAGGCACGAAGAACTTTTCCACTACTGGACCAGATTGTATCAAGAATTTCTGGTGGAAAAAGTTTACTTTTACACACCACCATTTGACCAGATTCACCTCATATTTAAAGTCGGAGAAGCCCATCTTCTACAAGTTGTGCAAGAACATCGTCGACAATTTCCATATTGTAACAAGAAAACATTAAAATAAGAGTTAAGGTTCGTAATGATACTTTTAACGTCAAAACTTATAAATAATGTTGTTTTAGTATTAATATTCAAAATGTTGTATATTGAATTTTATTTTTATACTATACTAAATACAAAACAGTATGTTTCTAAATTAAAAAAAAATCACATGCTGTTTAAATGGGAAATAGAGATTCGCGATGAGCGACCTCTAAATATTAATATTAAGAGCTCTGCTTTTAACAGGCGTCTTTTTACACCTTTCCGGAAGCACGTCTTTTCGTGCTTATATACCTAAAAATGCGTTCAATTTATTGGTAGGCCCTGTCATCTTTTTAAATTAATTCAAATCTCCTGTAATGCATACATTTTCTAGTGTTTCATAGAAGTTGTGAATTAAACACAATGATGTAATACTTACCGAGAGCCACAGCCCAGATAGCATCGTATGCAAGAGGTGCTTCCTGATATCCTGCAGGATATCTGTTGTTATCAATGTCATGTCCATCTTCCTTCAGAACTCTGTTGAGTCTTTGCCTAAAATCCTCAGAAGTCATGCCACTAATGGTGGTTTCATTATTCTGATTCCACATTAAGGCCTCAGTAGTCATATGTCCCTCTGCAGCCTGACGCATTTGCTCTTTAGTGCAAATGATGTTCTCCTTGTCCAAATTGACCTCGAACCAGTTATCCTCATACCATCCTATGAAAAACCAGACGTAACTTTTGCCATAGATGTTTTGATGATAGAGCTCACAAAGAACTCGTCTTGCTGCGTCCACATAGAAAAGACCAACAATTATTCTGGCATCTTGGCGACGGAGATTTCTCACTGCATCTGCTGGATCAGATAGAAAACTTTGGCGAGTCACAATTTCAATTCCTGCTTCTTTGCAACGAGCCTCGAGGTCCTCTACGGTCTAGATACAAAATTTGATACATGAATATTGAATGTTATTTTACAGCAGAATTAAAATGAATATAACTTTGAATAAAAATGAAAAGTGTTAACTAAATGTGTTTACATGCTTTTTCATTTACTCTCTGAATATTAAAAGGCTGATAATCAAGTTTGCAAAAGGACCAAGTAAAATCAATTCGCAAGTAGGCACGCGAATACCCGATTTGCATCGAACATGCAAACTTAAATAAATCGCAGGAGGGAGTCATGAATATCATTCAAATAAATTTGAATTCAACAGAATTTAGATTAGAATAATCGTGTCAGGGAACATTTGAGACGACGAATTAAATTGAATTTGTACTTATTTTAGACCCTGGCACGGTGAGCTGACCCGTTACCTGATTCCAATTAATTTAATTCGACTTTTTTCGAGCAGGTGTTTGTTCTCACCGAAATGAAGACTTCCTCTGCTTGTTGTAAGAGTGCAACTCGAGACCAACCAAACTTTTGTAGAAGTTTGATTCTTGTAGGATTATGAACTGTCGCAGAAGGATGAGTTCTAAAAAGGGTCGGAAAACGATTTCGATCAGACAACGCTGGAGATGAAGCTCCGTAACAAAGCTGAAACGTAAAATAGTAAATTATTAATGTTACAAACTTTCCTCGGCTTTCCAACGTTTCGTTTTAGTTGTATAACCAATGTTCTTTAATACAGATATTTTGAAAATAATCTAAAATTTGAAAACTTTTTTCTATCATTTCATAAATTTGTGAACTAGAATCAAATACTTGTTACAGACTTACAACAACTAAGTTCCACATTTTCGCTGCTTCGGCAACAGTAGTACAAACTGTACTGCACCCTGCTAATAACATTAACTTTTGTGGTTTATTGTAAAGAAGATTGTACATCACAGAGGCTCCCAGTCCAGGCTCACACTGAAATAAAAAAGTTATTATACGTTTCAAATAATATTTTGAACCACTGAGTATCTTTTCTTAGACTCATTAAAATGATAACAGAATTTTTAGATGCATATAATTTTTAAAAATTTTGCCTTATCAACATATATAAGGAAAACATTATACCTCACTATCATTGGAATGTAGTCTCAAAGTGAAACCGGGCAGTAATTTTCTCTCACGATTGACATCCTCCATGGCGAGATTGGCAGCTGGCATGCAAGACTGTTTAAAGACAGTTTTTTTTAAATTAGGATTAGAATATTTGATAAATAATTTCTTGAATTGCTGAGTAATAAGACAAATGTTGAAAACATTTTAGTTTTTTTCAAAATTATCTATGATTTTTCAGTTTCCAAATATTAACCCTAGGTTAGTAATGTGTCTCTTTTTAGTTCTAATAATAATGTGGGGTGCTGCGACAAAATCCCACACCTTTCTCCTAGGCTCAGTTTTATCAGTGCGTTCTATTAATAATACATTAGTTGCAACATAGGTCAATCTCTTCGTTTTTAAATTATGAAGAGAGAGTTGTGTATTATATTACCAGTATACGTATTCAACAATAAAATATAAAAAATTGTTTAAATAACAAAAAATAATCATAAGAAACAAAAATAACTTTTTTAAACAAAAGAGGTTGGTTTTTTTAATACATTAACCAATTTTCAATTTTCGAACGGGATTTGAAAGAAAACGTAACAGGATTTGAGATGACATGACTCGTTTTTTCTTTCTTTTCAAAAAGTATGATTATTATTTGACCATGTGAAAATTAAAAATTGATGGAGAAGTGAGAAATGGTAAAAAATCAATCAAAATCAGTAAAATCAATTTTTTAAAGTAATTTATATATTTATTGAGCAAGAAAAATCAATTACATAGAGAGTTTTACAGAGCAGAATTAAACAATGTTTCTGATTTTCTTTAATCTATGACTGAGCATGAGCAGCAGAGGATTGTCCTTTGCTCATCACAGGCAGTTCGATTACACTTGTATACGTTACCGGCATGCTTGACTCATTATGAGCTTCATGAATTATACAAAATTATTCTTTAGAAATATTTATATGACTTTTAACATAAATGTTACGTCATTAAATCATAAATACACTAACTTTAACAAAACAAACCAAAATCAATTATTTGATGTTATTTTCTCTGTCTACTGGTCTTATATCAATATTTTTTAAATATTCATTTCATGAGTTTTGAAAAAATGTCTTCCTAAATCCACTGGGATTCAAACCCAGGTCTTCAGATTGCCGGTCTACGGATAGTACCAGATTCATTTTTCAACAATTCTATATAATTCACCAGAAGCGATGACCTAATTTTAACTGAGAAGCGTGAAAAACAAACTTCGAAAAAGTTTTTTAAAAACATTAAAGTCAGGTAGGGGAAACCTCCCTACAGTAGAAAATACAACCTACATTTGATAATTGATAATAAAAAATAATTTTTAGCAAGTTATGTAATGGCGGCTGGCGTGGGGTGGCGAGGTCCATTGACATCACCACGATATTCTGCTTTCAGATTCTATAATGGCACCTCATTCAGTGCATCTGCCACTCCTGGAAGATGAGGAGCAAGGGCTTCCACGGAGTAAATACAGGCCGACCAGCGAGTTCGTGAGGTTGAATGCAGAGAGGAGGTTATTTTCTTCTTTAGTATTTCCCGTATCTGTGGACTGGAACTAAATATTGTGTATGATTTTGCTATAACACCAAAAAATGTGAGGGCAGCAAGACAACTCTCAGCTGCTCGTACTTCGCTGAAGTTAAGAGAACTCCCCAGCGTAGGCACCTTTCATATTGCTGCCGTTGTCATATCCTTGCACTTGACAATCTGCCAAAGGAATTTTAAATGTCTTCAGTTTTGACATTATAAGCTGGGCAGTGGCATCCCCTGTTTTTTGAGTACAGTCAGCAAAGGCTAATAGACGCTCTTCGGCTTTATAAGTTCCTCCATCTTCATTGGTGAAATTGACATAGTAAATTAAAAATCCAGTTTGTTCAACGTGAGCTTTCTCGCGTTCTTGAAAAACACAATTTATTACTGAATTTGCATAAACAACCATAATGTCATTCTGAATATCTTCTGTTGAGTAATGCAGCTGTAATCTTTTCCCAGTTTCTTGAGAGTGGCGAACTTTTTGTAGGTGGTCTTTAAAAAGTCTTTAAAAAGGATTTCTTTGCACATTTCTCGCTCGTATTGTATAGACCTAAAAAACAAAAGTCACTCAACAAAGTTTCTGTTTTTAATTTCCTCTATTCTGCTTTCCACTGCATATATCAATTTTTTTGCGAGACACTACTCCTATGTTTAGGGTTCTTGTTGTGTACCTCCTTCCACTTTCGTGCAGCGGAATAGCCTTTAGATGATGCCGAGGCTGATTTTTGAGCTTGCGAAAGTTTGCTGTAAATTCTATTCTCTAGCTTCTTCTTAAAAATAGAGGTCGGTAGCTCACCACCTATACAATCTTTTGGAGAACACTAAATCAAGCTTTCATGCAACTTTTTGATGTCAATCTCAATGTTAAAAGTATATGTTCCTATATTAAATTATGATTTAATAATCGGGGATAATGAAGTTAAACGTCGAGAAGAAGGTGCAGTTAAATTATTACTGGCATTATCCTTGGAAACTGTTTCTAAGAGATTATGACTGTCAATATTATCGTCGATAGCGTGAGCAGTGTTTTCATGAGAAGCTGTTTCTAAGAGAGTAAGACTGAATGAGTGGACAGTGTCATCATGAGGTATCAAAGGACTTGATGTTGAAGAAAGATTTGATGAAGTTTTAGCTTCAGAACTAAATAACTTTAAAAATGTGTTTAAAGTAAGTTATTCTTTTGATGCCTCCTTTTCGCGGTCATCTTTTTTCTTCCTCTTATGTGCCCTTGATTTATGTTTGTAGCTCAATTTTAACAAAGCACTGCGTCTTTTACCCGCAAACACAAAAAAAAACAGTTTTTATTCCCTATATATCTTTGAAACCGACTTCTCATGATAATGTTTAGTGAATCTTGAAATAATTTAGAACTAAAAAGTTTTGAAAAACTCATCAAGTCTAACTAAAATATCTGGGGCCCGGGCCCCAGGTTTTCGTCCCAGGTTTTTGCCTTAGTCGTAAACGTCGACGTTCGAACGTATATGCGTATTTGACGTCATACGCACGTTTTTACCAACGGTCACAGCGAGAAAACAAAAAATGCGAAACGGCAAAACTGCTTAGATAGTTGGCAACAACGTGCGAATGACGTCAAATACGCATATACGTTCGAACGTAAACGTTTAGGACTGCCATTGTGGACCGGTCCTTATAAAAACTGTTTCTAGGATAACTGTCCCAATTACAGAGGGTGCACTTATTACTGCATTTTTGTTCCCTAATGAGAATAAACTAACATTAATATAAATGAGTTCTTAGGTTAGTTCCTACAAAATTCCCACAATTAAATAAGAATTTATTCTACTCTACAATAAAAGCTGAAATATTGCTAAATTACTTATATATTTGTAATGAATATTTGAAAAATCAGCATTCTTATATTTCAGTTAACGGAGTGCTGTTCTTTAAATGACTAGATTTATTGCATAAGCATAAGGGGAGATGATTTGTTTTGGATTTGTTTTAAACCTAAACACTTGCTTGAATAGAATAAACATAAAAAAAGATGAAACTTACTTTATTAATACAAAAATTCAAGTCCACAATAATAGGTACACATTTATGTAAGAGGCGCTCATTTGTGTGATCCAAAATTCAAGCCATATGTACCAAATACTATGGCGTTGTTATCATATTAACGACGTAGCCTACAAAGTTTTACTTTAAATTTTTATTTGGTTAAATACACGGTTGATTTTCGCTTTAATCTTTGGTTTAAGGATACTCAAATCATGTTAATAGCGAAACAAATTAAAAAGAAAGTACCAAATAGGATTTTAAAAACCAACAGTAAAGGTAAAACATGTTCTTACAACAATAATATTAGATGTGAAAGGTGTACCCTAATCCTGATTGTGAGTTTGTGACATCTGGTCTTAAAAATTAAATTTTTTCTATAAATACCTTTTGTTGCACTGTTTTTTAATGAATGAAGGAAGATATTTCATGTATAGAAGTGAGTATTAAGAGAAATATTTAATGAAATTACTAATTTATGATTCAAATGCTCCTAAACATATAAATTTTAAATCCGCAGTAAAAGGTATCTGATTTCGCAGTAATATGTTTACGGTTCTTTTTTAACCGCTGTAGTGGGTAAAATATGTTATTTGACTCTTGTTTTAATTTTTAATACGTTACGGTAGATTCTCGCAGTTGCCAATTTTTTGTTATGCACAAAATACATTGTTCTTTAGAATGGAACGGACAAATCTGGTTATTTCACTATAAAATAAGAGAAAAATTTGATTAAAGTGAGGTAATAAAGCATGATACCGCAGAAATTGGGACAGTAACCCTATAAGTAAGAAATAGGGTGGTCCAGAAATGAATTGGAAAATTTGTTGTCGTGTTAGAGGGCAAAAATACCCCCAATTCGGTTCCAGTGTTGGGTAGTAACTTGTTACATGTAACTAAGTTACTGAAAAGTTACGTTATTTGTAACTTTTAAGGTAACTTACTTACCATTTTAAAAAGTAACAAAAACCGTTCAGAATCTGATAACATGGGTAGGATATTCCGAGTGACATGTCTATTACTCAATTTGAATTTTATTCTAAATATACATTTTTGTTCACTTGTCGAAATATATCGTGAATTTTTTATTTACTATAACTAATGCCCATTTCTTTTTAAATTATGTTTTCATGAATGATCATCTTATTAGTTATTTTGATTTTTAAATTGAAAAATTAAGGGAGTGAAAAAAGTAACTTTTTAGGTAACTTGAAGTTACTTTATTTAGTAACTGTGACTGGTTACATTTAACTGTAACGTAACTGTAACTATTTACTTTTCCGCTGAGTAACGTAACTGTAACTAGTTACAAAAAAAAAGTAACTTACCCAACACTGTTCGGTTCCAAATCCGAAAATCTAAATTGCATATTTCTGTTTGTTCGACATTTTTATTTAACAGGTGCCTCTAGGCGCTCGAAAATTCCAATGTAAAGTACATGAGAAAAAATCACTTTTTGGGGTTATTGGAATAACATCTAAAGGTTTGAGAAAATGTGACAGAAAAGTTCAAGGACTTGTAGAGGACTTTTCAACAAAGAACTCTATGTATTAATCGTGTGGTTTTGCCACCCCTAACACACTTCCACAATATGCCTCGAAAAGTATCCTTAAATCCAAAAATGTCAATTCTGCACGAAATCTACACGCAAAAATTATAAAAATTATGCAGTTTTTCACTGTGTAGATTCTTCTATTTAAAAATGCAGTTGCCCTGGGCTCAGCATTCCAAAAATATTTAATTCTATAGTGTTTATTGAATAAAAAAGGCGATTGAATTTCAAGGCTATAGCTTGAGTCCAACGGCCTTAAATAATTGAGGAGGGTACGTTGGCGAACCTAAATAAAAGTGAATTTAAAAGAAAAATATACAAGCTTAAATCACAGAAGAATATTACTTTATGCCAAAATAATGAAAATTATGCAGTTTTTCTCCATGTAAATGCTTCTATTTAAAAATGGAGTTGCTGAGTTTATGAGAAGTTTTAGGCTCCGAAAGAGACGATAATCGTTCTTTAAAGCAATCAATCCCGACACAATCGGAACGTGTACGTCATCCACTCCTGCTCCTTCTGTCCTAAAAGGTAAGCAAGAGTGGGAAATTTGAGCGAAATGACATCGTAAAACACTGTTCCTTGAAGTCCGGTTTTTAGCCGCGGATGACTTTACGCGGCAGACGGGACCAGTCATTGTAGAGTGTTATAATGAACAGTGTTCACGGACCAGATGTAGTGATCCCAGAAGAACAGCCTCTTTTATCCGGTTCGCGATGGACTGAGCCTGAAGCTTACAATTAGCAGCCAATTATGAGAACTACAAGATGGACTTTGTAGCCTTGGCACAGCCTGCTAAGCTCGAAAAGAAGTGCTTGATATTTAGCCCGTTTTTCTTCCTACTTTGCCGTGATATTAGCATTCGCTGGTGTCGAGAATTCAATCACGTAAATGATCTTGGTCTTTATATCTTCGAGGACAATATCAGGCTTTATAGCACTGATACATTGAGTGGTAGTGAATGAGAAATACCAGTAGATCTTACACTGATCATTCTCCATAACAGGCTCCAGTTCCCCCTGGGCGTATGGCAAGAAGGGCATTACATCAACACCATATAAGTGCCGAAGATGGTAATAAAGCATTTTTACAGCTGCATTGTCTCAGTCTATGTACCCGTAGTGTGCATAATTTGAGCATCCACTGAGAACATTTCCAAGTGTTTCTGGCTCTTGCTTGCACGCTCGGCAGTTGGTATCGCCTACAGGTACATTCATTATGCGCTCACGGTCAATAATGCCGTCTTAACAGACAAAAAGAAATCCCTCAGTCTCCGATCTCAATCCAGCAGACTTGAGAAACATGTTGTGCAGACCCGTCGATAGCTCTTCTCTACGTGTAATGCCATACAATTACCATGAAGGGGCTTTTTAGCATGCTCTCTTAGTAGAAGCGAATGTTCTGCTTCCTGTACACGACTTTTGAGCACCAAAGGTGGTAGTGATGCTAGGTCATGTGTGATGTCGCTGGCATCAAATGGGAGACCAAGCTCTTCTCTGGCTCTATCTGCGGCACAGTATAGAAACGCCGCAGCATTGACGACTTCATGTTGATGCACTGGTCGCATAAAAGAATCTGTGATATTTAGAACTGAGCAGGCTGTAGCCAGAACCGTTCTTCGATGAAGACACTCCAAGCTCAGTAAATCTCTACCCCCTTTATCTCGAGGAAGGTATATTCGAGGTACATAAGATCTAGGATGATGACTTCGATGGATCGTCATCATCGTACATCTACTTCGGTCAACTTGCTTCAACTTATGGACGTTCCATTTTACTGCACCAAACGTGTAGAGCAGTATCGGAGCGGCCAGCATATTGGTCGTCTGGATCTTATTCTTCCCAGATAATTCAGATCCCAAAATTTTTCTGAGAATTTGGCGATACCTTTTTTGAGGGGCCGTTTCTAACACGCGCACTTCTGGAGTTTCCGCTTGCGGTATTCCAAGATATGCATATATGTTTCTCCATTACCAAGATGTTAAATGGTAATGCCGCCTGTGAGTTGAACATCCTGATCGTCACACGATGATGTATTCCCTAGTCTTCCTTTGTGACGGTGGATGCAGACACAATTGTCGAGTCCAAAGCTCATGCCAATCGCTTAAGAGTACCTATTTACCGACGCTACAAGGATGCTAAGGTCCTTTTCTGAAGAGGCATACCGTTTAACCCGGGAGTAGGTGGGCCTGCTAGAGTTACTTTAGTTGGTGCGCGTCGTTCATTTCGACCGATGACAATATCATGGGAGAAAACTTGATAAAATTACTCAAATAGTATAAATAATACATACATTTTATATTCTATTAGAGTCACATAATGTTCACGGTAATATTGTATATACAGGGTTGGAAGTATAACATGGGGTTTTCTGAAGGTGACTTGTGTGAATATTTTTAATGTTTTGAGTGTTTCGCCGGGAAGCACTTGGAATTTGTTCAGGTAAAAGTGATAGGGGTCGTTTTCAAGGATTTTGAACATTATTATGGGGCTAGGGATATAACTTGGGTGATTATTTTGAATTTTTAAATTTGTTGAGTGTTTTACGTCGAGGCTCTTCGAATTTGTTTAGATAAAAATAGTAGGGGCGGTTTTCGGGGGTTGTTGAATATTATTATGAGGTTGAAAATATGAATTGTTGTTTTCTGAAGGTGACTTGTGAGATTATTTTGAATTTTTTCATTTTTTGGGTGGTTTTCGAAGGTTGTCTGAATCTGTCTCGTGATCCGATACAATGAGATAATCAGAATCTTCATCCAAATCACGAGTTTCATTTTCGATATTTTAATTTAGTCATAAATAATGAAACTTATTCATTTCGTCCATGCTTACGACCGCGACACATTCTTCACATCAAGCAAAACACAAGACTAACGTTAGTAGGCAACATGCAAAGTGCACGAATCTCCGCGTAACCGCGTAAAAATATCGATAAATCCCTCAAATGAGAATAGCTAACCGGAAAACAATAACAGTGAAAGAATTTATACTGCATTTTAAAATATGTGACGTGCCGCGAGGAAAGGGACCTTAGGAATAAATGATCAATTTTTAGGTTTTTCAAACTATCGATAGTTTTTGAATCGCTCTTTTAATTAAAAAAGAATAACATTTTTATCTGCAAAATTCGAATGGTTACTAAGCTGCAAAGTGCGGCTTGGATGACCTATTTCGATGCGTGCGGACGACCAGAGAAATCAAGTCACACCACTTTTAACACATCTTTCCGTTCTGTGTCCGTATGACTCGAGAGCTGGCCTGACTCGCTGAACACGGAGCAATCAGATGTAGTTGTGAGTGGAGGGGATGGATTTCGGAGATTGTCCCCCACTATCTAGTGACTTACTTCAACTGTCTCTTTAATCGCTTCTACTGAAGAATTCGCCTGCTAACCCTAAAGTCCCTTTCATCGCGGCACATCACATATACAAAACAGTCGGTCGAAATGACCAACGCGCGCATACTCCCGGCACTGTAAAAACTAGGATTCGATTTAGAACTAAATTCGGTATTAAAACAGTTTACGCAACAAAACAATTGCACTTCAGTTTGATCCGCCAATCTAGTAAAATAAGGTCGATTTGTGGATTGAAGTAGGCTCGAAATGAGAATCATCTGTCAGTGACTAAATCTGATGAAACAAATTCTAAACTGTCAAGTTTAGAAACCAAGGTATCCCATAGGGCTGAACTTCGAGACGTCTGAGTGTGACAATTTCTGTTTTTTAAATTTTAATTTCGACACACATTTGACTGAAATTTGAAAATATAGTTAAATTGTTAGGTTTCCATTAAAGTCAGTACAAGTGGGGATTTCGTGTCAGAGAAAATAAATTTGGGGTCAAAATAAAAAAATTCAAGATATTAACTTAAAATGTTTTTTGTATTACATTACTTGATTTCTATGATAGACAGTACGAGGGGTTTCGGGGCACAGAAAAGGAATTTGGGTTCAAAATTTCCAAAATTTGATTTAAAATTGGTAAAATGTTATTGAATTGACAGATTTTCATGAAAATAGGAAAGGAGGGGATTTTTGAGTCTCATAATACGAATTTTGATTCAAAATTCAAGAATTTAAAATAGGAACCTAAGTTTTGGAAATTCTATTTCATTCGTAAATTTCCATGAAAGTCAGTAAGAGGTGGGGTTTTAAGTAACAGAATACGAATTTGAGGTTAGAATTGAAAAGGCTGAAAAAAATTTTGAAAATGTTATTATTCTGTCATATTTCTGTGAAAGTCAATACGAGGGTTTTTTTCGGGGTAAACATTCGTATTTTGAGACTCGAAAAATTCCTTTGTTTTAGAATTCATGAAAATCTGCCAATTTGATATAATTTTCCAAATTTTAGGTTAACATTCTGTGGTCTACGACTTGATAAACCCCCTCGTAATCGACTTTCATGGAAATCTACCAGTTTAATCATATTTCCTAGATTTAAGTCCACTTTTGGAATTTTGGAATTTTTGCCCCAACTTTGTATGCTGTTACTCAGAAAACCTTCTCTTACTGACTTTCATAGAAACTGACTAATTTGATAAATATTAAAAAAATTAGGATTCCTTTTAAAATTTTTAGATTTTTACCTCAAGTTTGTGTTGTGTGACTTGAAAATCCCCGTTGTATTGACTTTCATAAAAATCCACTAATTTTTAAAACTTTCAAAATTTTAGCTCAAATTTTTGAATCACTCAATTTTGACTCCTAATTTGTATTCCAAGACTCGAAAAACCCCCTAGTTATGACTTTCATGAAACGTAACAAATTTTAAAAAATCTTCAAAATTTTATTGAATATTTTGAATTTGTTTATTTTGACCCCGACTTCGTGTTCTGTGCCCCGAAAACTTCCCTCGTGCTGAACTTCACGAAAATCTAGTAATTTAATAAGTTTCAAAATTGGAGTCAAATTTTGGAATTTTTTTATTCTGTCCCCGAATTCATGCTCTGTACCCCTAAGTACTACCTAACATTAGTGCGCAGACGTACGTGATATGTAGATTTACTACGCAGCCATGGGTGCTACGTAACTCTACTACGCAGACATACTTGCTCCGTAATTTAATTGAGCATCCACAAGTTCCATGGAACTCTACTGCGCATATATAAGTACCCTCTAACTTTACTGCGTATCCATAATAAGTGACGTGGAACTATACTGCGCATCTGTAAGTTCCATTGAACTCTACTGCGCTGATGTGAGTGCTGTGCCATTCTAATGTGTATACATAAGTACCCCTAACATTACTGCGCATCCGTCAGGGGCATGAAACTCTACTGTGCATCCGTAGAAGCCATGTAATTCTACTGCGCAGGGTTGAGCGTTATGTACTTCTACTGCGCAGCCATACATGTCGAGTAACTCTACTGCGCAAATACGCTTGCCACGTAATTCACGTGCGCATCCACAAGTTCCATGGAACTCTACTGCACATATGTGTGCATCATCTAACTTTACTGCGCATCCACAAGTGACGTGTAACTATACTGCGCATCCGTAAGTTCCGTGGAACTCTACTGCGCTGATGTAAGTGCTGTGCAATTCTACTGCGCACACACAAGTACCCCTAACATTACTTCGCACCCACAAGTAGTATGGAACTCTACTACGCATCCGTATAAGCCATGCAACTCTACTGCGCAGGTGTAACTGCTATTTACCTCTACTGCGCACCTATAAGTACCTCATAACTTTACTGCGCAGCAATAAGTACCGTGTAACTATACTGCGCATTCGTATGTCTGAAGGATCCGGGTCCGGACTATTAGGTACATAAAGGGTTCGGGTCCGGACTCGTATCCTCATGAATTTAAAAGGTATGGTTATGGACTCGAACCCTTAAGAACTAGAAGGGTGCGCGTATGGATCAGGACCTTACAGAAATTAAAGGGTCCGGGACACGCGCCCTTAAGAATTATAAGTGTCCAGTCCGCACACGGACTGGTCCAACCTAAAACATTCCGATCCCTGATATTTTGATCTATTTTTTGTTTTTTGTAAGATTGAAGTTTGGAACAATTGAAACAATGCACCCTCTGAACCAATTTAGTTCGCTATCTTGGATCATTTATCAATCTGAAGTTAGCAAACTAAACAAGACAGAAACTGGTACTAAAATAGACTATTTGTGAGATCATATTAGAACGCCCAGAAAAGGATCCGAGATAAAAATGAATGCCTAGTTTTTACTGTGGGGTTAAGATCGTCCATCCATAAAAGGTGGTTGACCTTATTTTCTCTTCTGTTCGGCGGGCCACATAGGTATCCAGAGCTATTGCCTCGTACCACAATAGAGAGAGCACGGTGGCCTTTAAAAAAGTTAAATGATATTTTCAGGTACCCCAAAGTTATGAATAGGAGATTGTTTTGATGCTTCTGGGGAACCATTTTTGATGAAATTAAAATATTTCCCTCAACGGATTTTTTTTTGTCTGGAAAACCCTATTTGAAATACTAAAAATCAGTAAAATACTATTTTCAAGTTAATAAGGCCATATAATTACGTTTATATAAAGGACTTATATGTAAATTAGAATTACTAACGAGATGTTAATCAATAAATAAACAAAAGAAACGATTTTTTAAAATTTAAATCAATATATTTATGAATATTTTATCAAAAAATTCGTATACATAATGTTCAAGTTTCAATATTAATTTCTTATAAAAACTATAGTAAGTATAATATACATAATATTTTAATGTTATTGTAGAATACACAATGTGTAATATACAATGTACAATAATATATAATAGCTATATAATAATTGTATTATAATTAAACGTGCCTACTGTTATATTCACGTACAGCTTTAAGTAAACGTTCTGCGTAGTTAGAATTTGACTTTTTTACTTTATATTTTTCCATATTTTTTTAAAGTCTGCATGAGAAGATTCTGTGGCTTGTTCCGAGTAAAATCCTAAGCCTTTATTGTTTTGTTTACAAAAATCTTCGATGTGAAAAAATACTGCGTGAAATTTCGGAGTTACTCTTATGCCTAAATCTAGATACCTCTCTCTGAATATCATCATCATTTCAAGATAGCCTGGTTTCAACTCAATTGAAAAACAGGAATCGACACCATTTTTAAATGCTTCAAAACATTTCACATATTTCATACAAACAAAATTACTCACGGATGAGCAGATTTCACGAAGTACATCAACTTTATTTAACAACGTTTTACTTGAATTCCCAGCAAATACTGCACTTCCATACAGCACTTCTCTACTGACGTTATACTTTTTGGCCCACATTTCACTAAGATTCTCAAATTTTGTATGTTGTCAAACAAAGTGTTTACTACTCCAATTAATAAATGTAATTCAGGTGGCGGAACTAAAACACTAATAGTTTTTTCCTTATTTGATGAAATTATAGGTAAATTAGAACAATTTTTAAATTTTTTGCAGTCCTCCTTCTTGCCCGCACTTCTCTCCCAAGCTTCAAAATTGTCAATGCAATTTCCGATAGTTCTTAAAGTACCTAAAGTATGTATTCACATTCTCTTTATGTGCTGTATACCAAGTACACGGATACGAACTACTATGGGACATGAGGCCAACCAACATATTTAATAGTTTCAATTCAGCTGAAATTGTTCCTTCGAAATCCTTAAGATGCAATAAGTCCCATAAAAGAGATAAGTTATAAGCAAGGGCATAAATGCAGTGTTGACAATAACAAGCAGTATGCGAAGCTGTATGCGACGTAAACAAGTATAATAGTAGGCACGTTTAATTATAATACAATTATTATATAGCTATTATATATTATTGTGCATTGTATATTACACATTGTGCATTCTACAATAACATTAAAATATTATGTATATTATACTTACGGCCAACCAACGGCCATGCCACGCTGAAAAAACCAGTTCTCGTCAGATCACTGAAGTTAAGCAGCGTTGGGCGCGGTTAGTACTTGGATGGGTGGCCATTCGAGAATACTGTGTGCTGTTGGCATATTATGGGTGTGGTGAGCCCAAATTTGTAGTTATTTATAACTACAAGAAAACTATCCACCTAGAAACACTACCCGAATCGGGTAGTGTCACGCCTACCCTGAAAGGGAAATGGCTTAATGGTATAATGGTATATACTTACTATAGTTTTTATAAGAAATTAATATTGAAACTTGAACATTATGTATACGAATTTTTTGATGAAATATTCATAAATATGTTGATTTAAATTTAAAAAAAATCGTTTCTATTGTTTATTTATTGATTAACTTCTCGTTGGTAATTCTAATTTACATATAACTCCTTTATATAAACGTAATTATATGGTCTTATTAACTTGAAAATGATATTTTACTGCTTTTTAGTATTTCAAATAGGTTTTTCCAGGCAAAAAAAAATCCGTTCAGGGAAATATTTTTATTTCATCAAAAATGGTTCCCCAGAAGCATTCAAAACAATCTCCTATTCATAACTTTGGGGTACCTGAAAATATCATTTAACTTTTTTAAAGGACACCGTGAGAGGCAAGAGGGAGATGCGGAAAAGTATTGGACTGAGAGAGTCTCCTTGGAAGATCCCCCTCTTATATGAGACATAGCTGGTAGTCACCTGTCTTTTGACAAATGTTACGACAAATCTTGTTCGCCACAACAGCGTAAGCTCTTTCATGCATCTCACTATTCTTGGATGAACCTCCATGCACTCAAGGAGCTTGATAAGTAGCTCATGGTTCGTGTTATCGAATGCCTTACGATAGCCAATCCAAGCCATGCACCGATTGCGACGATATCTGATCGAGTCCTGGGTAATACACCTGTCTAATAACAGGTTCTCCCTGCAACCTACCAGCCCTCTCTTCCATCCACGTTGTTCTACTACTGCATTCCATCCCGGCTCGATAGATGTTAATATCCTTCCTTTGAGAATGCCAGTGAATAGATTGTAGCTGGTGTTTAAACAAGCTATGGGCCTGTAGTTCTTTGGACTTGACAAATCTCCAGTCTTAGGGATCAGTACCGTGCGTCCAAGTGTTTCTGACTCTTGCTTGCACGCTCGGCAGTTGGTATGGCCTACATGTACATTCATTATGCGCTCGCGGCAAACTAGGGTGTCTATAACGCCGTCTTGACAGGCAAAAAGAAATCCCTTAGTCTCCGATCTCAATCCAGCAGACTTGAGAAACATGTTGGACAGACCCATCGAGAGCTCTTCTCTACGTATGATGCCGTATAATTTACCATGAAAGGGCCTGTCAACATGTTCTGTTAGTAGAAGCGTATGTTCTGCTTCCTGTACACGACTTTTGAGCACCAAAGGTTTAAGTGATGCTAGGCCATGTGTAGTGTCGCTGGAATCAAATGGGAGGCCAAGCTCCTCTGCGGCTTCCTACGTTTATTATTATTATTTTTTTTTTTCAAACTTTTTCTCGGGTGAACCCGTTTTTTCGTCATAGCCACGGCCTAAGTCAAGTGACTGATGAGATGAGGATGTTATAAGTTATTTTAATACGATGTTTGAAATCATTTGCGATAATGTTGTAGGTACAAAATTAGGAGCATGGTGTAGTTTGCAGTTTGTCTTTACCGCTGTTATCCTTACACAGCGGCCGTGAGTGTTGGAGGTGACAACAGTCGCCTCTGGATGCTTTCTTAGAGCTAACATGTAATTAATAGCTACCATTATTTTATTATGAGAAGTTGTAGGCTCCGGAAGGTACGATCATGGTTCCTTAAAGCAACCAATCCCGACGCAACCGGAACGTGTACGTCATCCGCTTCTGCTCCTTCTGTCCTAGAAGGTAAGAAAGAGCGGGAAATTTACGCGAGATAACATCGGGCAACACTGTTCCTTGGAGTCAGGTCTCTAGCCGCGGATGATCTTACGCGGCAGACGGGACAGTTGGAGATGAAGTTTCACCTCTGGATACTTTTTTAGAGCTACCAAACTTTGTAGAATGTTATGAGGAACAGTGTTGACGGAACAGATGAAGTGATCCCAGAAGAACAGCCTTTTGCATCCGGTTCGCGATGGAATGAGCTTGACGCTGGCAAGCCGGAATCTTGTTGAGTTGGCTAATAAATGAAGCTTTCATACCTCTAAGACAGCCGATTATGAGAACTACAAGATGGACTTTGAAGCCTTGGTAGAGCCTGCTCAGCTCGAAAAGAAGTGCTTGATATTTCGCCCGTTTGTCTTCCTCCTTGGCCGTGATATTACCATCGGCTGGTGCCGAGAATTCAATCACGTAAATGATCTTGTTCTTCAGATCTTGGAGGACAATATCAGGCTTCGTAGCACTGATACGTTGAGTGGTGGATAATGAGAAATTCCAGTAGATCTTACACTGATCATTCTCCACAACGGACTCGAGTTCCCCCTGGGCGTATGGCAAGACGGGCAATAGATCAACACCATAGAAGTGCCTCAGATGGTAATATAACACTTTTAGAGCCGCATTGTGTCTCTGTTAGTACCCGTATCGTGCATATTTTGAGAATCCACTGAGAACATGTCCAAGTGTTTCTGGCTCTTGCTTGCACGCTCGGCAGTTGGTATCGCCTACAGGTATATTCATTATGCGCTCGCGGTAAACTAAGGTGTCTATAACGCCATCTTGACAGGCAAAAAGAAATCCCTTAGTCTCCGATCTCAATCCAGCAGACTTGAGAAACATGTTGGACAGACCCATCGAGAGCTCTTCTCTACGTATAATGCCGTAGAATTTACCATGAAGGGGCTTGTCAGCATGTTCTCTTAGTAGAAGCGTATGTTCTGCTTCCTGTACACGACTTTTGAGCACCAAAGGTGTTAGTGATGCTAGGCCATGTGTAGGGTCGCTGGAATCAAATGGGAGGCCAAGCTTCTCTGCTGCCCTATCTGCGGCACGATATAGAAACGCCGCAGCATTGACGACTTCATGTTGATGTACAAGTCGCATAAGAAAATCTGTGCTATTTAGAACTGAGCAGGCTGTAGCCAGAACCGTTCTGCGATGAAGACACTCTAAGCTCAGCAAGCCTCTACCCCCATTTTCTGGAGGGAGGTATATTCGAGGTACGGAAGATCTAGGATGATGACTTCGATGGATTGTCATCATCTTGCGTGTGCTTCGGTCAAGTTGCTTCAACTCATCGACGTTCCATTTTACTGCACCAAACGTGTAGAGCAGTATAGGAACGGCCAGAATATTGGTCGCCTGGACCTTATTCTTTCCAGACAATTCGGAAGCCCAAATTTCTCTGAGAATTTGGCGATACCTTTTTCCAAGGGACGTTTTTAACGCACGCACATCATGGGTTTCCGCTTGCGGTATTCCAAGATATGTATATGTTTCTCCAATACCAAGATGTTGAATGGTATTTCCGCCTATGAGTTGAACATCCTGATCGTGACGCGATGATGTAGTTTATAATCTTCCTTGGCGTAGGTGGACGCAGGCACACTTGTCCAGTCCGAAGCTCATGCCAATCGCTTTAGAGTACCTATTTACCGCCTCCACAAGGATGTTAAGCTCCTCTTTCGAGTAAGCAAAGAGTTTAAGGTCGTCCATGTATAAAAGGTGGTTGACCTTATATTCTCTTTTGTTCGGCGGGCCACATAGGTATCCAGAGCTTTTGCCTCGGAGCACAATAGATAGAGGCAAGAGGGAGATGCAGAAAAGTATCGGACTTAGAGAGTCTCCTTGGAAGACCCCCCTCTTATATGTGATATAGCTTGTAGTCACTTGTCTTTTGTCAGATGTTATGACAAATCTTGTCCGCCACAAGAGCATAAGCTCTTTTATGCATCTCACTATTTTTGTATGCACCTGTATGCACTAAATGAGCTTAATAAGTAGCTCATGGTTCGTGTTATCGAATGCCTTACGGTAGTCAATCCAAGCCATAGACAGATTGCGTCGATAACTGATCGAGTCCTGGGTAATACACCTGTCTATTAACAGGTTCTCCCTGCAACCTGCCGCCAGACCTCTCTTGCATCTACGTTGTTCAACTATTGCACTCCATACCGGCTCGATAGATGTTAATATCCTCTCTTTGAGGATGCCAGTGAATAGCTTGTAGCTGGTGTTTAAACAAACTATGGGCCTGTAGTTCTTTGGACTTGACAAATCTCCGGTCTTAGGAATCAATATCGTGCGTCCTTCCACTAGCCACTGCGGGACGGGTTGTTCTCCATTTAAGAAAGTAGTAAATATACGAGCTAGATGTTGGTGCGTAGAAGTTAAACTTCTTCCACCAAAAGTTGTTGATTTTATCTGGCCCTGGCGCTGAAAAGGTCTTAGTTCTAGCGATAACTTTCTTCACTTCTTCAGCAGTAATTAGT
>CAKNYM010048742.1:72545-114801 GCA_932195095.1 Andricus curvator
TATTATAAAACTTCTAGCCACTCATCCGACGAGCTCGAGATACACATACGAGCGCACACACGCACCGCGCGTGTGTGCGTGGGCCACGTACAAGGAGACTTAGTTTCGAGTTCCCAGATTTTTCGGGCAAGCTCGTGAGTGCTCTGAGAATCTTTTCCTAATCACTCGTAATATTTTTGTAATTATTCACGTAAAAAAAAAAGTGATGAACCGTTTTAGAATTTTCACATCGAGTTCGTCAATCTTTCTCAAAGTTCGTAGGTTATTTACGAAAATACATAAATATCCGATGAATTTTTCTCATATCCGAGACCTAGCTACTAGTTCGTGACTTTTTTACGGATAAATTTTTTCCGTGTGGGTCTATTCTTAAAAGTAACAAACGAGATTTGTCGAATACGATATTGAGGCGGTGTTGTCGGGTTTTCATAGAGCTCTATAGCCAATAGCGACAAAGTATCAAAAGAAAGATGTATGATCATGGTGCTGTTAAATAAGTGGCATGCATCATGCGAGTGCAATAGATAAATACATAAACTAACGAAGCAAAGAGAATGTAAAAAAACATAAAAAGAATGTCAGGGGACGAAAATGTAATAAAAAACGCATTTATGTAGATGATGAACAGAAAAATCTACTTTATTGGTAAGTATTCTTTAACTTGTATACAGTTATGGTTATGCGGCTTGTTGCGAATTGAGGTTAGGGATCTTTGCGCTGTGAAAATTTGTTCGTTTTTCAGTGACAGTGCATCACAGTGGATTGTCCTTGTACATCAAAGTGGTTCAAAAAACGTTTTTTGAGCTAGAGGGCAAGACACATTTAACTTCAATTTTGAAGAAAGCACTAGGAATTAGTATGCAACATTGCCTCTCGAGTGGTCCCAGTCAGGGAGCAAAACTCAGCTGATTGCGAGATTTGCGAGTAATGTGTCTAATGTGCTTTTGCCAGTTAGACATTTACGATTCTTTGGTCACAATAGCTAAGTTTTGAAAATTTAAAATATTGTTAATGAAATGTAAGGATCACAGAAAACATCAATAATGGTATGTCTTTTATTTCTGCATTCTGGCTATTTTAATGCGACTTTCGTTTTTTAGTAATTTTAGTATTGAATTTCAGTGGAACGTAAGCTTTACATCGAATATACATCCGATGACCTCATATGCGAACAAAAGATAAATTTTTTCAAATTTCTTCATTCTTGGCTTTGTTATAAAAAGAAAACGTTTGCCTTTATGGTACCAAAAATGCAAGCTGGCAACAAGAAATGAACAAATACGAAAATCAACTAGTAATTGCATAAATTAAAAACAATAAGGCTTAAATATAAGAAGATAGTGCGTTTTTATAAATGAAAAAATTAGTTTCATTTAAAAAAAAAAACTAATAACTTAAAAGTCGAAAAATACTTCTAAAAAGAAGTTAAAAGTTTCGGAGAAACCTTACTATTTTAGAATTTATCAATATTATTAAAAACATTAAAATGCGTTTACTGTATTGAATAGAAATTTAATTAAGAGACTTCAATGTCAGAATTATTGAGCTACATATTATTTTAATTGTTCATTTGAAGAAAAATTGTTAAGCTACCAAGCAAGAAATACGTATTATTATTCGTGAAGCATAATTACCCAGATAACAATACGTGCCGACACGTGATCGGCCTGACCGGCTGGAGACCAACGTGCCTGCTAAATGCACGCGTCGGGCCGGCAGAGTCGGAATGCGACTAAAGAGCGGACAACGCTCCGGCACATTAGACGCCAGTCGGTCGTGCAAACGGCGAGGAACGACGGGCCTGCGACTTGCACGACCGCTGCAGGCTGATAGTGCGAGTAGACTGAGATCGAAAACGCGCATGCGCGTTTTGGATCAGCTGTTCTTGCCGTGTGTCATCTCGTGTGGCGTTCACCCGTGAATTTTCGCTCGGATTTAGCGCGACGTGAGTGAAAAGTGCGATTTTGTTTGTTCCGGATAAATAAGGATCATCAACTCGACTTTTCGTTTCGTTTTTTCTTGTTTGGCGGATTGCTGTTTTTGGTTTGCCTTGCTGTGCGTGGAACAAAAAGAGACGCGCTGATGTGTCAGCAAATGTGCTGATTTTTTACCCTTGGGCTGATGTACTGATTTGTCATGAAATGTGCTGATTTTTCCCCGAAACGGCGATTTTTTGCAATTTTTTACATATTTTTATTAATTTCTTTATTAATTCATTTTTATTATTAATCTTTATCCTAATTTGCAGCAGAATCAGCTCAGCACTATTTCTTCTATTTTCGTGTTTGACATGATCAATTTTTATTTGCCTGATTAATCGAATCGGATTAATTTTTTTTAATGGCGTTTGGCTGGATGAGGTTTGGTTACCTACTTGCTGGGTGTTTGTGTGTGTGTATGGGTGGGGGGGGGGGGTGCAGACGGACATGTGCTAATTTTTCACGAGACCGGCACCGTGGGCCGGCATTATACCGGACCGTCGGTCATGCAGTTCGCCCGACAGATCGCTTGCAGTCGGCGGGCATTTTGCTATCTGGGATATATTCTGAAATATCATAATTCAGGGTAGCCGCTGAACCGGCAAGTGACCGGGAATTTTTTGAGACCGGAAAATGTCAGTAAATTTATTTTTTGACTGGGATTTTTATAAGCTTTTAGAAGAAAAATCGATCCAATCACTTTAAATACCACAAATTTCATATCACAAGATATGTAACGCAATTTAAAATAAGTTCGATTTCAACTTTTTTTAAATGCGAAGTTGAATTGTTAACTTTTTCAATTATGAAATCATTCAGTTTGCAATGTGTAATTCTAAAATCTTTTACTATCAAAATTTTCCATTTTACATCTTTATTTTTAGGGGATCATTTTCAATTTAGAGAATTTTAAAATGCAGTTTTGAAAACTTACACAATAAATGATTAATACCTTTTGAAATTGAAATTTTGTGACAAAAAACGTTTCAAGTTGATCAACTGTAAATCTAAATTAATGATTTTAAAAATTGAACTGTAGTTCCTGTATTCGAAATTGAACAATAATTGATTGATTTTACAGGGCGATACTGAATCTGTTAAAATTAAACAATTTACAGATTTTGACGTTAAAAATTTAACTGTTTCAATTCGAAAGCCTTAATAGTTAATCAAATTTAAACTTCCGGTGGAAACTTTATAAACTATCTGTTGTTTCAGTCTCAAATATACCTACAATTTTTAACGAATTCAATTCGAAAAATTTTAATTACGAAAAGGAACAATTTTTTAATAGTCAGTAATGTTTGACTGTTTATTTAAAATTAACAATTATAAATGAAATATTCAAAACTAAATAATTTGGATCTGAATTGTTTTAAACAGAAAGCCTTGAATCGTTAAAATTTCGAAAAGCTAAACTTAAACCTTGAACGTTACAATGATAATTTTAATTATTCTAATTGAAAAATTTTTATTTGTTATTGAAGATTTTGAATTTTTATGTGTGAACAATAGATCAAAATGTATTCATTTAGAAAAAATTTGAGTAAGTTGAGGAGGCATTTAGAAGTTTTTAAATAAAATTTTGAAGCTTTTAAGGATTTTGAAAGGTTTTAAGATGCTACAAAAATGGTCTTAAGATTCCTGAGAAAATTTTAAATGATTTTTATTTTGAAAAATTAGCTTTAACATAATATTTAAGAATATTTCAAAACAAAAGAAAATTTTTCTGAATAAATAACAATTGAACAGTTATAAATTTGGAAAAAATTGGAATAAGTTTAAAAGATATTAAGAAGTCTAAAAAAAATTCAAAAATAGTTTCAAACTAGAAAATATGTCAAAAAATGTAAAACAATATGTAGATTTTTGAAAATTTCAAACGAAAAATGTAGAAGCTTTTCAAGCATTTTGAAAGGTTTCAAAATCATAATGAAAATTTATTAAAATTCATTGAAAACTTGAAAATGATTTTTTCTTTTGAAAAATTAATTTCAAGAGAATATTTAAAATGATTTCAAAAGATTTCCAAAACTGTAAAAATAATCTGGAAGATTTTAAAGCATTTTTTTTATTTTGAAGGATTTATCAAAAGTTTTAGGGAAAAATCAAATAATTTTAAATATATTTAGAAGTTTTGAAAAATTTTCAAAAATAATTTAAAATATGTAAAAATTACAAAAAATGTAAAATAAAATGTAGATTTTTGAAGATTCTGAAATAAAATTATGTAGCTTCTTAAGGATTTTGAAAGGTTTGAAGATAATAAACATATTTCTTTGAGGTTCCTGGAAAAATTTTGATTTATAAATAACAATTGAACAATTTAAAAAGTTTTCAATTAAAAAAATTGTAATCTTTAAATTTTTAATGTTTTGAACTTAAAATTTCCTAAAATTATATAAAATTGTTGATTCATTCTGCAATTTAGGGCATTGAAAATGATAGCGTGCATTAATAATTAATACAAATTTTGATTCGTTAAAACGATTACTTCAGAAAAAATAATTTTTCACAGTTTATGCTTGACTTCGAAAATTTTATGAATATTTTATACTTGTTGATGAATGATTATACCATGACATACAAGACGCAGCTTGTAAATATAAAAACATGATTCCTATTTAAACATTTGTGAATTGTGTTTATAAGATTCATGATTAATATATTTATATAATTTATAATAAAAATTCAAAGCGAAGAAATAACTCAAAAATTATTATTAAACTCCCCCTTGAGAGTGGAGAGGGAAGGGGACTTATTGGATGCCCCCCCCCCTCGAAAGATATTCTCTGGAATCGCGCCTGGAAATAGTACAATAATTTTTTGTTTGTTTTTTTCAAGTAAATTCCATCTGAAACACTTAGTGTTCGATAAAGACTTTTTTAGTAAGCAATAATTACTTAAAACTCCCGAAAAAAATCGTAAAATAGTACATTTCGTGACTAGTGTGGACTGACGGCCTTTTTGAAACGAGTTACAAAAACATGGCGCGAGTTTAAAAAAAAAGCCTTTAGTTCACAGGAGTCACGAACGATACTTTTCAGAACAAAATCATAAATGGCGTGATTTCATTGTCTCCATGGAAAAATGCAAAATCACGTTTTGACTCGGTGATGGTACGCACGAGATATGCTGCATTTTTGTTCTAACGAGCGTCAATGAAACAATAAAGTAGAATGTGTGAGGCGATAGGAACACGCTACACTCTTCGTTAGAAACATCGACTCAGCAATCCGCTATGATTTTCTTTTTCTATCTTTGTCAACTACGGTCTCTTTGACACGCACAAATCAAGTTCTTTTTTGAACTCTTCATCACGCCGTGCTTACTGAACCCTATTACGCATCCAACGCACCGCCAGACACCGCTCAAAACGCGTACTTTTATTGCGTTTGTCTATGGAGGCATGAAAACACGCCATTTTTTTGATTGCGTTCTGAAAACACTTTTATGTACTAAATAATAACGATACAATACATCGTTAAAATTCGACATACTCTTTGAAGTTCTAATTTTTGGCACAAGATGGCGTTTCGCAGTTTAATAATTCCCAATAGCACTCGAGGCGATTGCTGGGGAATGCGAACCTCGAAAAGTGGTGTTTTTGACACATTGTCTTTTTATCGCGATTTTTATCTTAAGTTTTAATTTATATCTAGAAATACATACAGAAATTAAAGTTGTGTCAATTTTCTGTCCAGGAAAACATGTTTTAAAATTGTAGGAGTTTTCATTTCTAAGAAAGAGGATATAACAAAGTTTGAGGTTGACTATCTCCTCGACAATATTGCTTTCTTTACCCTATGAAACAATAATAACTTTGTTGTAGATTACTTAATAGACCAACTCTAATTTCAAAACTTAATTGAAGTAGAATGTACAAATATCTACACAGATGGATACTTGACTGAGTTCACATCATAATTATTTTTAGTGAAATATTTCAAATTGACATTGCGAAAAATTATTTAGCGAAAGAAAAAGGAATACAAATATATAAAACATGTATAATAAGAACAACAAAAACAATGGACAAGCGACAAGAATGTGACAATCAATTAACTATGAAATAATTTGATAGATATTTAAGAATAAGGTACGAGTGAAAATAGAATATGCTGTACTGAATAATTCGGATGACGATTTTGAAATATCTTTAAAATCAGATGTTAATAAAGAAAGCTGTTCAAATACTACTAAAACATTTGTCTGAAAAGTAAGAAGAATGATATTGAACGTGAAAACTCACTTGGCCGCCTTGCCAACCACCCTCACCCTGGATCGGAAAAATTGCTCCAATGTGCAAAACGTTATCTTCTTCGTCTAAAGGTGGCAACGATCCCTCAATCCTAAGTACGATAGCGAGAGTAGAGACTAGAATGAGCCACATTTTGTGAATTTTTATCTCAACTGTCGATGTCGTCCTCATGTTTTCTGCAGCCCCCAGAAACGTGTTATTTTTATTTGTATATAATAATAAATGAACACGAACATTATTTTTTTACACAATTCCAACCGCTTCTGTTGATCCGCGGAAAACAAATAGTCCTCTCACGACATGATATGTTCCTGAATCTTCATCTCTTCGCGCCTTGATTTGTAATTCTCTCAGCGCGAACCCTGACGAGGACGAAACTGAAGGGCCCCGACTAAATTTTCTAATGCAAATAGCACTCGACGGGTCTGGAGATTCGTTTTATTTACGCCCTTTTATTGATCGATCCATCGTGGAACAGACACTCACGATCCACCAGAAAATTCTTCTCTAAATTGTAAGTGAAAACGTATGGTATTTGTGAAAAGCGCCTCGTCGCGTGCAGTTCATATCGTTCATATTGATTCTGTCCCGGGATTCAAGGATTGCAGTTGGAGGGGGTGACTACTTGGCGCTCGCCACGCATCGGTTTCTGTCGAATCAATATTTTAGGAAAAATATCTGAGAATATTGCTCGGAAAATCATGTAACAAAAAGTCCAGCACTGACATTTTAGCTTTTAGAATACATTAAATCAATCAATCGAATGAGCAAGAAAATCGGAAAAGTGCAGGATTCGTTCACGAACCAGCAGCTGTAAATTTTAAATTGCTTGACCGACCGATAAAAATACATGTGACATTGCCACCTGGGCTGCGGTGATTCTGGAAGCACTGGCAGTACAGTGTAGAGTTTTGAGTCGGGTAAATTAACCTGATAACGTACGGTAATATTGGTAAGTTACCGGGTAACTTACCCGACGTTTGTTCTCGGCGAGAATTTATTTTTTTCTCCTTCCAAACTTCCGCGAAGCGCATTTCTGGCAACGACAACTTTGCTTTCATTATCCATTTGCTTTTCCAATCATTTGTTCCCAATATTTTTTATTTAGAGCACCAAAGACGAATTTAGAAAAAAGATAGAAACTGGTATTATTGTATTCAGCTGTTTCTTTAAAGGCGTAGAGGTGATAAGAATACCTTATCTTTAGTTTAAAAATATCACATTATTTAGTTTAAATAAAAAACTTTACTGAATTTTACATATGTGAACAATTTTTGAAATAAATAATTATTGCTTATTTGATTTTATCATTTTAATTATTTACATTCAGTCAAATGTAATCATTTTATTTGTTGAAGTTGATAAAGTATTGCAAGACAATTATACGGAGTGTACTGAAAAATTTCTATATTTATTATTTTAATACTCACAAAGTTTTCCATATTTTAAATACCTAAATATGCTCTTTTTATAATTTTTTCTATAAGCGCCAACATTATCTAATTATTGCATTTTTTAGATGTTAAAGGGTTGTCAACCACTGTGAATAAATGTTTAAGATGTTATAGCTAATTTTCGATCATTTACTATATTTTTAAATTCTCATCCAAGAAGGTTTTTTTTTTGTTTAAAATTTTCCCCCCCCCCCCCCCCGGTTTTGTCAAATTTACACGTTTTGAGACTCCCTGAATCCGAAAAAAAGGTTTTTACGAATGTGTCTGTCTGCCTATGTATGTCTGTATGTATGTGTGTCTGTAGATTTTTAGTTTGTTAGCACGATAACTTTCGAAAGAATTGACATATTGGATTGGGCTTTAGTATACCCTTCAAGTGCTCTAAAATGAAGGTTAATTTTCACCGCAACAAAATTATGAAAAATAAAAAATTCTATTTTTCGTTGAAACTGCACAAGATACGAAAAAAGATAATTCATCAAAAATTGTGTATTCAAAAAAGATCTACAAATTTGTGAAACCACTTTTTGATCGGACGCTTAGTTTTTGTTTTAATCGTAAAAAACTGAATTAAAAATAGAAAAATTGAATTTTTAGATAAACAACACAAGATACGAAAAATAAATAGATATAATTTGTTCACTTAAAAACGAGTTACAAATTTGTTATGAATTATTTTTTGATAGGATGCGTAGTTTTTGTTCTAATCGTAAAAAACAATAACAATAAAAAAATTAAAATTTTGAAAAAACGACGCAAGGTACGAAAAAAATTAAATCAACAAAAAGTGTGCGTTCAAAGAAGGTTTTAATCGTGAAAAATGAAATGAAAAACAAAGAACTTAGATTTTTTGACAAACCACACAAGCTATGAAAAAGTTAATCCAAAAAAGTTGCTCACGCAAAATAGAGCTACCAATTTGTCATTAATAATGTTTTTATACAACGCGTAGTTCTTGTTTCAATCGTAAAAAATGGCATTTGAAATAAAAAAAGCACTTTTTGGAAAAACGAAACAAGCCACAATAACATTTTATTTTATCCCTGGCGGACCGAACGAACGGAGCGGATACGCTACAGCGTATCCTTATAGTATCCACATCGTATCCTCTCCGTATAATGCAAGAAAAACTCATTAAAAAAGGAAGATGAACATTTCACTTGTTGAAATTCGGATTCTACGTGACATTTTGCGTTAAAAGGTCACGGAGTAATCGCAATAGTTTTTCTTGTAACATTAAAAACTTTAAAAAAATATAATACTTATCGATAACGTGGGCTGAAGGCGCGACTTAAAACGCATCGTCGACGGATAACGCCTATTAACTGCTACTGAACGACGATGCGTTTGAAGTCGCCTTCAGCGCACGTCATCGATAAGTATTATATTTTTTTAAAGTTTTTAATGTTGCAAGAAAAACTATTGCGATTACTCTGTGACCTTTTAACTCAAAATTTCACGTAGAATCCGAATTTCAACAAGTGAAATGTCCATCTTTCTTTTTTAATGAGTTTTTCTTGCATGATACGGAAAGGATACGATGTGGATACTATAAGGATACGCTGTAGCGTATCCGTTTCGTTCGTCCGGTCCGCCAGGGACCAAATTTGTTGTCTAAATTATATCTACAAATTTTCTTGAAACCACTTTACGCTAGGGTGCGCATTTTTGGTTCAAATCACAAAAAATAACATTGAAAATAAACATATTGAATTTATGGAGATACGACACAAGTCGCAATGAAATGTATAATAACAAAACTGTTTTTTTATAGGATGCGCCCTTTCTTAATTATGAAAATATGACAATGAAAATACGTATTTTTCAATAACTATGCATATTATGAATTGTAATAATATAAATTTATTTAAATGATATATTTTCCAGGGTAGCTGAGAATAAAAATTAGTGCAAATATATACATAATGTAGAAAAGTTCACATTTTGGACAAGATCGAGTGCAAAGCACGAGACACGTGATGAGAATGTGTTCGTTAAAGCCGAAGGAGCTTTAACAAAAGAGAATTCACAATCACCAAATTACAGTTGTCCGTGCTTTGACCTTTAATTGAATAAAGTCTTTGCATAAATACGGGAGAAATACAGAAACCTAGCGCGTAGCGCAAGGTAAATACATAATCGAGCGCGAAGCGCGAGAATCAACAGTCGCGCTCAAAACTCGCGAGCTGCGCGCATACACGAAAAAAAGTGGATCGTTAAAAAAACTCTGTGAACCAGCAGCTCTAACTATTTTAAATTGAACCGCAGCTTTTCGTCGGTGAATTTTGTTAAAATTACTATTTCGAATTCAGGTTATTTGAACTGACTTCTTGAATGAGTAGGATGAACAATTACAAATAGTAGGATGCACTGCACCACTTGGTAACCGTCCACACTCAGGAGAATAAGAGTTACTATTTCGTGTAGTATGCCTTACTTCTGTGAAGAGTAACTTTGCCGATTTCGCATTGTACGGCATATATGTATATGTATATATGCACTGCACGCATTCTATACACGACTTATAAATAGATTAGCTTGAAACTCTCGACAACAAAAATGATGTAAAATGTCGATCGATTTGAAAAGGAAAAAATTATTTTATATATGATTACTGCACTGCACTTAATTTACGATTATTCTTACACAATTGCACGCACAGAAACTTACACATATGATCGCACGCTCAAACGCTTTGAAAAATCGCCCCCGCTGGGGAATCGAACCCTACCTAACTACCTAAAACCTGTCCTAAAACCTAAATCTAGCGCACGGATTAGTCAAGTGAGCTACGGAACCGCTTAGATTTTTCTGACAAACTCTCGGTCAAACGGTTCCTCTGAGAAAAGCGTGGCCAGCTAAGAAATGATAATAAATGTTTACTTAACATTTTTTTAATTAATCTCTTACTGATGATTTCTAATATTTTGTAACGACCTTGGGAAAAATATTTTGCTTAGAAGTATTAACTCACACAGTAAATATATTATTACACGGAGAAAAATAAATGGTCAAATTTAGAGGATCAAAATTTAGAGAGCCAGTCCATTCTTCTAGATGGTCTAAAGATACCTTCAAAATTTTTTCGACATAGTCAGAGAGACTCTTATTTTATGGCCAGTCTGAGTGTTGTAAGAAGGTAAGACTCACTGTCAGGGATAATCGAAGTATCCTTTCGGCATGATCAATACGATCATCTTGTTTTCACTCATTGCGACCATCCACGGAAGAGCAAATGACCCATCGCGGAGGGCCAACCTGATTAGTTACCGTTGGCGTGTTTATTTAAAATGAATAAATGTGTAAGTCAAATTTTCACAACAAATAATGAATGTAAAGTGCATAAGAATATTAGGAATTATTGTAAATTCATATTTAAGGTTAAAAATATATTCCTTTCATTAAAAATTAAAATCTATCATTTATTTTTAGGGAAAAAATCTAATAAATAATTTAAATTTTACTTTACAAGTCCTTCTTGTGAGAAAAGTATAATTTTTAATAACTTTACTCTTATTACTTGCTGTTTAAAATTGCTTTTCACATTTAATCATTTCAAATAAGCGCGCCAACCTCAACCAATCCAGTTGTCGACGCGATGGATGCAGTGTGAATGGATACGGAGTTGGGAGCACTCAGAGCAATTTCGGAGTGAGTGAATGTCATTCAGCCGTTCAGCGTCACATTTGCTGTTTATTGAATTTAAACATATTTTTAACAAATTTAAACTACTTTTTGATATTTCGAATATGCGTGGAGAGTGAAGTGCATAAGAGAGAATATGATTTAAAGTGAATTAAGTTTATTCTTTTGAATTTTCAAAGTCAAATTTGATGCTTCCAAGGGATTTAGGATAAGGCGTAACTGGACGTTCAGCTTTCAATTTGTTGTCACCGTATGGTTTCAAACTGAAAAAGTGCAAACAATTTCAGCATGCAGAAAGTAACTATATTGGTTTCTGAATTCACTTCAATGTTTGAAATCTTACAATTCAGTGTGACACCGTGCCGTGTCCTTGCCTTCCGTGCTCCAAAAAATATATTGTGAATGTGCACTGTTTTTGCATATCAAAGTATATCTCATACACCTCACTCTCCACAAAGAATAAAAAATGCTTTCAGAATTCATGTATTTAATATAAATTTTCAGGTTTTATGGGTTCCACTTAATTTTATAATTTCCAGTCTCTTATAAGAGAGAGACTGGAATAAGTAGGAAAAGGAAAACAAATATAGATAATGTAGGATAATCAAATCGACCCCTTAAAATGGCTAGGTCGACTGTACGAGGAGATCAAGTCGACTATCTGATATGACCAAATCGATCTTCTATGATGAGCGATTCGACCCTTTATAATGATCAGTTCCGCCATCTCTCATGATCGGTTCGACTTTCTATTGCGCTTGAGTCGAACGTCCTAGATGGCCAAGTCGACACTGTGAGGTAATCGATTTGAACCTCTTGTTTTAACCTTCTAGAGATAGTCGCTTTAGCCATCTTCAAGGGCTGTCCTACAGTTGACCCTGCAATATAGTCTGTCTGCACATCTGCATGGCTAAAATTACCTTCCATTTTTCTCCGTGTAGTAATTTATATATATATTATTATAAAATGAATTAAATTACAATTTTTAAAAAGTACATATTTTGTATTATTGAAAATTAAGGCTTGAAAAAATGTTTTCGAATTAAAGTTTTGGAATTTTGATTTTATTTTATTATCATCTCACTAATTTAAAACGCAACATTCATTTACATAACTGATATATAAATAAAAAATAGTTTAAACATCGTAATAATATATCAAATGCAAAATCGAAATCACTATTTTAAGATGAGACAAACGTTGAATAGTGATTTAAATTTAAATTTTTTGCACAAATAAAATTTTTCTCATGAGATATGGGGATGCTGAATTAGAATAAAAACTGTTTAAAACAAACAAAAAATATTCGGTTCCGAGAAATTAATATCAGGGTGCACAGTCTTCCCCTGTTTTTCTTAGTTTCCCCTTTTTTCTTGAAATTCCCCATTTCCCCTCTATTCTCAAAAACCTTCCCCCTTTTCCCCTTTTCTCTTTAAATATACGATATTTGAAATTGTACCCATTATTGAATAATAATTAAAGCAATTATAGCACTTAAATAAATTATTTATGAATAAATAAGGTACACGTTCTAAGTGCAGACCATTAAAAATAAATACTCTTAAACAAATTTGAAGATGAAACATTTTAAAGCAAGTTGAAAATGTGAAAACTGCAGACAGAAGCTATTATCCAATATAAAATTGGAACAGTTACAAAATATATATTATTTTTTAAATACGTATTAGATATTAGAAGATTAATACATTTTAGTTGAAATGTACAAAGTTAAATACCTAATTAAAAAATTGAATATTCCAAACTCATCAACTGCAATTTTGAATGTTCTAACTTGAGCAATTTTTATTTTTTTTTAAATCTTTACTTGAAAATGTAACTATTGTTAAAACTTTCTTTTGTTGAAAATTAATTTTTTTAAAGTCACAATTGAACTATTCCATTTGTGTTTGAAAATTGATCTTTTTTAGACGGAAATTCAACTATTTGGTTGCAAGTTCAAATTTCGTTCAAAAGTTATATTTTTTGGCAGAAAGTTGGTTAAAAATGTAACTATTTGGTTGAAGATATATTCATTTTGTTGAAAAGCTGTCTTTTTGGTTGAAAATCAAACTACTTTGTTAAAAATTCACTTTTTCAAACTGAAAATTGCAATTTTTGATTGAAAATTATTTTTTGTATTGTAAGCTTATATTTTTGAGTTAAAAATTCGAGTGTATTGTAGAAAGTACTTTTTTTGGCACGAAAATTCAATAATTTGGTAGAAAATTGGTTTTTTCATTTTTAAATTAGTTTCTTGAAATGAAAATGTAGCAATTCCATTTTTTCTTGCTTTAAAATTCGACATTTTGAATACAATTTTTTTTCTTCATTGGCTAAAAAATCTTTTTTGGTTGAAAACTCAACTCTTGTTGAAAATTCGTGTTTTCGGATTAAAGATTCAACTGTTTTGTAGAAAATTTGAATTTTCTCTGGAAAATTCAATAGTTTGGTGGGAAATTCAACTAATTGGTCGAATTTTGAACAACTTTGTTAAAAATTCATTTCTTAGTTAAAAATTCATCATTTTAGTTAAAGTTTCTTCTTGTTTGTTTAAGTTTTTTAACTAACAAATTGTAATGTTTGGTTGAAAATGGGGTCGTTGCATGAATTTTAGGTAATATATTTTTTAAATACTACATAACATTCTGAACATTTTGGTGCATTTATAAAAAAATTTGAAAACTTCATTGTGGAGAAAAAAAATGTTTAAGAAAAGTGTTGAAATCCCTATTCAAAAGCTCTGTGACCTTGAAACGTCACTTCCCAAAAAGCGCGTAACCAATCAGAATAATGATCTATTGACTAACGAAGTATCTAGCAGACAGCTGGCGAAAATTCAATTTACAATTTCTAACAGAGATATTTATTTACTTATAATTGTCGAAAAGCAATGCAATTTTGCTTAAAATATAAAACCTTAAAAAAGATAGTAATGAATAATACCATTCAAGTGCGTGAGAATGAAATGTTTCCAAAAATAACCTCAATTTGAATATCTTTTACTATAGGTTATGTTTACTGTTTACGCGGTTTACGCTGTTTACCCATTCAGTCGCTAGCGGCCATATTATATTCCATCACCAACCGGACAACTACGCTAATCAGAATGAAGTACTTCCTGCAAAGTACTTCCCGCAAAAATTCAAAAAATATACTTTTTAAACATTAAAAAAAATATTTGAACTTGATTTAAAAAAAGTTTCCTTTTGTAGTTACATTATTTTTTTGGTGTTCTTTTAATTTTACTAGGAAAAAAATTATTTGAAAATATGCAACAACCCCATTAACTTTTTTATTATTAATTCATATTTTCGTGTTGAAAAATCAACTGCATTGTAGAAAATTCTTCATTAGGGCTTCAAAATTCAACAATTTGGGAGAAAATTCAGTTTTTTCAATTGAAAATTAATTTTTTGAAACGAAAATATAACTATTCGATTTTTGGTTAAAAACTGATGTTCTTAATTCAACAATTCAACTATTTTGTTCAAAAATTATCTTACTCGTTGAAAATTTAAAATTGCGAAAGTTGAAAATAAATTTCTTGCTCAGTTACAATTTTTTTGAAAATCTTCAAAAACATGTTTTTTTTTTGGATTGAGTCATATGTACACATTTTACAAAAAGTTGAATATGTCGAAACTGAAATTTATTCAGCTTGAACCAAAGAAACATTTTTTTCTTTTTCGGAAAAAAATGTTTGTCGTGCATTAGGATTTTTGGGATTTCATTTTTTTTGCGACTTTCGAACGTTATAAACACCACGAAAAAATGTTCCCCATGGATAAAAAATAATAGCATGTTTCTTTGGTTAAAGCTGACTCAATTTCAGGTTCGAATCAATCCAAAAAAACATGTTTTTGTATTTTTTCAAAAAATTTTAAATAAGGCAATTTTTTTGTAATTAAAAAAAATGTTAATTGTAAATTTAAGAAAGAGAACAGAAGATATTAAACGATTTCAATTGTTTTAAATTTAGATTGAAAGTATTAATTATAGTAAGGATGAAATGACAAACCTTAGAAAGAAATATTTATGAGAACGATGTTAAACATATCAAAATAGTGTATTTAACTATTTTTATTTTTTCCCGGACTTTTTCATTTCACTCTGGATGGATTTCCAACGATCTAAGTATATCCAATTTTTTAAAATAAATCTTTAATGGCAGAAAGCATTGAAAAATTATTAAAAATTATTTAAAAATGTAACATTTCTTACGAAAAGGTTGTTTGTTCTTTTCTACATATGAAAATAAATGTTTAATCTTTCCCCTATTTTCCCCTTTTTCGTGCGAAAACCACCCTTTTTCCCCCTTTTTTGAGCTCCTTTTACGCTGTGATCCCTGTAATATTGAAGATCGCGATATCATAGTAGTATGGTAGATTTTATTGTTGTTGAAAATCTGAAAAAAAATTAAAAAAAATTTTTTTTTCATGAAATGGTAGTAATTTCTACAAATATCAATGTGAAAAGGTTGAAAAAATTATTACTACGTTAAAATTGGAAATTAATTTGAACTAAAATTTTATTACAAATTATTTTTTAATTATTGTTTCAAAAAATGATATGTCGAAAAGAATGTATTATTCTACTAAAAAAAAATTTCTAAATAATATAATATTTGAACCTAGGTGGCTTAATCAAGTACGATCCTAATCATGTTTAGTCTTATAAGAAATTAAAAATATCATAAGCAGAAAATTCCATAGTAGAAATAATGTAAAAAAAGTATTCTTTTTATATATTCAGAATATTTATAATTCTGAAAATTTTGTACAAAACAAAAAAACAGTATTGAAGTATAAAGTAGAGTTATTTACTATGTCCATTTATAATAATTATCTCAACTGATATTATGATAAAAGAGAAAACAAAAAATAGTTTCCGATAATTTATTTAATTTTGTAAAATGTCAGTGCGCGGTCTGTCTTATAGATTGAGAAGCGAAAATCCGTTGTTTTACTGATAAGCAAGTTATAAGTCGTCCTTCTTTTTTAATTTCAAACGGACCGCCTAAAAAATGTGGCGGAGGGGGCCTACACGTTTCTAGTTGTGCCACTGAACTTACTTACAATTTCAAATAGTAAGGCTAACACAATCTCGCGCAGTGCTTATTGCAATGCGAAAAAGCAGATCGAACTCACTTGCAAAAGTCAAACTCACAATTCTTTGCTTACTATGAAAATGAGTTATTCATACAGTTTACATGTTCAAATGTACTATTTCAAATAGTTATTAAAGCTACTTGTTCTAGTAATCTTTCTTTTTACAATTTGAAATAGTAATGCTGACTTTAGGTTTTGTATATTTTGAGATCACTATCTCATTCAGTATCAAAAACTATTTGAATTGTTTCTTCTACCATGTGAACAAGTAAACTTCAAGTTAACAATACATAAAAGTGAATCTAACTATCTACTTTTTCCGTGCAAAATATACCAAATGATCGAAAATTATCTATAACATCGTGAAAATTATCGAATTAATTTTTAAAATAACAAAGAAGCATTATAATTGAATATTCTCATAAATTCTCGATAAATTCTGGAAGCTTAATATACTATACTGGTGTGTCTATACTGGTGTGTCGTCATGAAAATAACTGGATGAGGAATGGGGAATCGCTAGCAGCATGGTACAGTGATGCAATATGGCTGTCATATACCACGCATTTTCAAATTATAGAAATCGTATTTGAAGGTTGACCCAGAAAGGACAATTTTCGTATAAAAACGAATATATATTAAAATTAGTGTGTCCGATGATAATTAAATATAAATTATATATTAAATCAATAATAAATCAATAATAATAAAAGGATACATGAATAATAAATATATTAAAAATCAATAAATAATCAATTTAATAAATTAAATATAATTTGTTAAATAAAAATAATTAATCAAATATAAATTAATTATATTTATATGGATATTATATATATATTTATATTTATATATATTATATTATTTATATATATTATATTTATATATATATTTATATGGCCAACGGCCATACCACGCTGAAAAACCCAGTTGTCGTCAGATCACTGAAGTTAAGCAGCGTTGGACGCGGTTAGTACTTGGATGGGTGACCATTCAAGAATACTGACATGAGTGCTGTTGGCACATCGTGGGTGTGGTGAGCCCACACTTGTAGTTATTTATAACTACAAGAAAAACCTAGAAACACTACCCGAATCGGGTAGTGTCACGCCTACCCTGAAAGGGAAATGGTTTAATGGTATATATATATATATATATATATATATTAAAATATATAAAAATATATTAAGGGCATGTAGTACTTCATAACGTCCGAAGTCATCGGCCGAGCAAATAATTATAATGCATATAATTAGTTTCTCGGTTTTATACCCTAAATGAGTGAAATATGTAATAATTTTATATTTGAAATTTCAAAAGTGCCAATTTGAGATTGTAAAATTATAAGAACTTCAAATTTTTAATATTTCAGACCTTGAGTTTCAAAGTAGGTATTTAATTTGTAACATATTTTCAAATGAAAACTATTCAGTACGTACATTGTAAGAGCTCGAAGAGCTGCTTTAACCCAACATTCCATTACCAACCATTAAAACAGTTATTTTACAGCTTTTAATATAGACCGTGGCTACGCGTACCGAAATTTCGGTACAACTAGCTGGATTTTTTGGTACAAATAAGGGGAGCTGGAAAAGGGGCTATTTGTACAGAAATTTCGAGAGGTACAGCTGAATTTTCCGGCACTTACTTTAATTTATCTATAAGGCTACCTTTTCACAAAGGAACATTAGAAAGTTCAAACCACTCTTTGTACAAATTCCAATTGCCATAGACTTCGTTTCTGACCCCGAAATTTTTGTTATGTCCAAGTTTATTATGCAAAAAAAAAATATCGGAGAAAAGATAATAATTATTTCTGTCCAAATGAAATAAACTTTCTCTCTTAATTTTGTAGCTGGATAATAAACTTGGACAGTAACAAAATTTCTGGACAAGAAACGAAGTCAGTCAGAGTTGTAATTGGTTAGAAAAAATATTTTGAACCTTGAAATTCTGCTCCGTGAAAAGAGACCCTATAAGAACACTCGCTAATCATAGGAACACGTGCAATTAGTGAGTTTATTTTCGTTCTAGAACGACTAAAGTTAATATTTATTTGACTCTCAAATCTATCCAAAATTGGACTTTTCCGCTCAATTTCTAGTCTAGTTCATTCACCTTAGACTATAGAGTTTTGTACAAATCAAATTCGGGATTATCATTATAATCTTAAAATTAATTAACATATTTTACATATGTAAACAATTATAATTATTTGCTTTTATATGTTACAGTTAGAGATTCTATTTTATATATACATATATACACACCTTAGACAAACTCCAAGTTATGTCACCTTATTTTATGGTGATCTCTCTCTCGTTTTGATAATCAGAATGTACTATCCCTTGAATTTCGAATTTAGGGTTAATTTTGGCTCTTGATTTTACCGCATCGTAGAATGAAGACCGCATAATTTAAGCTTGAAAGGTGCTGCCTCTGCCGAAGAGAACATGCAGTTTTGACGGATATTATAAGTTTATTCAAGTTGTTACGTCCTGGGGCTGTCCTGGCCCTCTATTGTATATGGCGTGTCGACGTAATTCTCAGTATATTTACATCCCTGCCGATGAAACAGCACTGAAAAAGCACTGGCGAACGGCACTGGGCCGCCAGTGCCGTTTCAGTGACTGTTTGTGCTTATTTCAGCACCTAAACCGCACTGAGGGTGTTGCGACGGTCATATAATGGTTCTATTGTATTCGTCACGTACTGGACAGACAGAGTGGTTTACAGCAGTTGGCTGCTACCAACCCGAATCCCTTTTTAAAATTTTCTTCAAATTATTAACACTTTTTTTTAATTTATGAATTTTCTCATTATATATATATATTTTATACTTATAAATTATATACTAATATACTATTCTGAAGTTGAATTCGGAAATGTTGTCTGTTTTGGCGTATCTCATTCCATTTACGAGATACATTATGTTCATTCGAATTTTAAACTTTTCAAAAAAAAAGTTAGATATCTGAAATCATCGAAACCCGTAAATTCTGAATTTCTAACTTTCGCAGAGGTAATTTCAAAATTTCACAAATTTTAATTTTTCATTTTTAATCCCTTTCAGCTGGTCTACTTGGTAGCCTATTCGCAGGTATAAAGGGAACTTCTGCAGGCATTTAAAACTGTAATATGAGTAGCTTTAAACGAGCAGCACTGAAACGGCACTGGGCAGTGCTTTTTGAGTGCCTTTTCAGTGCTGTTTCATCGGCAGGGATGGTACTGGATTTCTTTCCGCCGGGTAATCCGGTGGATTTTAATTGGTAGCGAAAATTTCTGCGACCAATTAGGAGTTAAAGTAAACCGATTTAAATAAATATCTTATGCTGGAAATTTATCTTTTGTTCCTACTTATTTTTATATTTTCCAAGCTGTATGTCAAAAAAAAATACTAAACTAGACCGTGACCGCCACGCCGCGTCGCCCCCGCCGAGAAGCGAAGAAGGTGGCGCGCTGCCGATCAACATTACTCAAATCGCCGCCGCCGGTTATCCTGTAACTTGGAAAACTGGAGCACTTTACACAAAATTGTAACACTGATATTTTCAATAAAATAATCAATTTTAATTATTCAATTAATAGTTTTCAATATTTTAGGTCACGCCATCTCCCACTTTTTAATATTTTGTTTTATAATGTACAATTATTCGCAATTTGACTTAACATGAACGCAAGAAAATTATAAGTTTCGCAAAAACCGATATAAATTCGGGCTTGAGCTCAAGACGAATCTGCGCTCGGCATCAGTTCTGTCCCCCTTTTATAGACTTCCTACTCCTACAGGATTTTATTGATGGAAATGGGACCGTGGTCCCTGAGTCATGGAGTTTCACCATCATAAATACGCAGGAATTCGTCTGGAATATTCTCACCTTTTAATGTTATCGAATTTTCGCTGTAGTAAACACATAGGAATTCGCCTAGAATATTCTCCCCTTCTAAAGTTATCGAATTTTCTAATAGCACCCACGCATAGAATAACCCTAATCAATAGTTGAATCAGCCCCAACTTCCCAGGGTACCCACGCAAAACTAGCTCCAATCAAGAAATGAGTCAGTCCCTATATTCCCCTTAAATGTTGGCCGTAGCAGGATAAGCATGGTCTGGGTGCCCCCGCATGGATTTGCTTCATATTTAGGGGATAAGTTTCTTTCATTATGAAACTAATTTACCCCAAGTGTCAAGTTCAAAACAAATTTTTTACAACAATTATAAATAAATTTTGAAAAATTAAAAAAATCAATTTTCTCAAAATTGGCTCAACCGATTTTGATGGTTCAAATATATATTATAGAAAGTACTAAGACAATTTAAAAAAAAAATTGACACCTAATTCCTTTCAGGAGAAGGGTGTGAAAAAAATTATTGTAATTTTGTAACAATTTTTTTAAAATGAAGTACTTCTTGCACACCTACCATTTTTTGCCTATATTATGCTCACATTCAAGGCTCCAAAATATATTTTTGCGGAAATGATCACAGCATTACTTCATAGTTTAAAAAAATAAAAACTACTTATTGGCCCCTCACATGTATGCAATTCCATGAGAATATGACGCAATAAGTTATACTCAATGGTATAATAAAAACCAGATGCAACAGCATTATTCAATGTCAATTCACAGTGTGAATTGATTATAAGTAGATAGAAAAATACTTCTCTTCGTTTACTGCCAGGCGCGGATCCAGAGGGGGGGCCACGGCGGCTTGCCCCCCCCCCCCAAAAAAGCCCAGACTCGAATTTTTCAAATCAGATAATTGAAGTTCACTATATACATATATCAATGTGACAACCAATGTTGTTACAACTCTTGCCAATGTAGATTCCCATAACTATGTAATTCTCGCAGCCAATCAGGGTTTCGAATTCTCTCTTTGATGCAAGAGACATAATATTATTGTGAATAACCATTTAAGGTGAACGGGGAGTGAACTCAGGGCGCAGCCCCATGGTAGTAGATTAGTGGAATAGTTTTGACCAATGATGTGGTTGTCAGAGTATTTGCAATAACCTGATTGGGGCCCATCCATATACCACGTGGACAATTTTTGACCACTTTTTGACCCCCCCCCCCCGTGGACAGCCGTGGAATTTTGACGACCCCCCCTCCCACTTTGTCCACGTGGACATATTTTATGAAAATATAAATATCATTGGTCTTCAAAAGCAAGGAGGCCAAAACGAGCGATGAATTGGCCGAAATTTCGGATTTAATTGAGAATGTGAGCTTAAACAAGGTTTGAAGTCCAAACAAAAAGTCGCGAAAATATTTTTAGTTTTTCATGTGTGTCCACGTGGATTCTAGCCCGACAATTTTGCCATACCCCCCCCCCTAAACTGTCCACGTGGTATATGGATGGCCCCTTGGTCAAAACTATTCCACTATTCTACTCAACTACCATACCATGTCCACCATGGGACTTTTAAAAAGAAGCAAAAAACTTCGAAGAAAGCTTAGTATTTTGGAATTTATCAATATTTTTAAAAACATTAAAGTGTGTTTACTGTATTGCATAGAAATTTAATTAAAAGACATCAGTGTTAGAATTATTGAACTATATATTATTTTAATTGTTTCTTTGAAGAAAAATTGTTAAGCCACCAAGCACAAAATACGTATTATCATTGAAGAAGCATAATTATATTCTGAAACATCATAATTCAGGGTGGCCGCTGGATCGGGAAACCGGGAAATGACCGGGAATTTTTTGAGAACGGGAAATGACAGTGAATTTATTTTTCCAATCACTTGAAATATCACAAGCTTCATATCACAAGATATATAATGCAATTTAAAATAAGTTTGATTTCAACTTTTTTTTTAATGCTAAGTTGTATTGTTAACTTTTTCAATTATGAAATCATTCAGTTTACAATGTGTAATTCTAAAATCTTTTGCTATCAAAATTTTCCATTTTAGATTTTCATTTTTAAGGGTACATTTTCAATTAAAAGAATTTTAAAATGCAGTTTTTTAATGATTGATTTTAAAAATTGGACTGTACTTCGTGTATTCGAAATTGAACAATAATTGATTGATTTTATAGGGCGATTCTGAATTTGTTAAAATGAAACAATTTACAGATTTTTACGTTAAAAATTGAACTGTTTCAATTCCAAAGCCTTAGTAGTTACTAATCAAATGTAAACTTTTGATTCAAACTTTATAAACTATCTATTGTTTCAGTCTAAAATATAACATTTTTAACGAATTCGATTTGAAAATTTTTAACCAAGAAAAAGAACAATTTTTTAATAGTCAGCAATGTTTGACTGTTCATTAGAAATGAACAATTAAAAATTAAATATTTACAACTAAACAATTTGAAACTGAATTGTTTGAAACATAAAGCGTTGAATCGTTAAAATTTCGGAGAGCTAAACTTAAGCTTTGAACATTACAGTATTAATTTTAATTGTTCTAATTCAAATAAAAATTGTATTTCTAAGTGAAAATATTGAATTTTGATGTGTAAATACAGATAAAAATGTATTCATTTAGAAAAAATTGGAGTACGTTGAGGAGATATGTAGAAGATTATAAATAAATTTTTGAAGCTTTTAAGGATTTTGAAAGGTTCTAAGATAATATAAGAATTGTCTTAAGATTCCTGGGAAAATTTTAAATGATTGTTTGTTTGAAAAATTAATCTTAATAGAATATTTAAGAATATTTCAAAATAAAAGCAAATTTTGACGAATAAATAAAAATTAAACAGTTATAAATTTGGAAAACATTGGTATAAGTTTTAAATATAAACAAAAATTTTGAAGCTTTTCAAGCATTTTAAGAAGATTCAAAATAATAAAAAATTGATTGAAATTCCGTGAAAAATTGAAAATGATTTCATTTTTTGAAAAATTAATTTCAAGAGAATATTTTAAAACATTTCAAAAGGTTTCCAAAACTGTAAAAATAATATTCTGGAAGATTTTAAGGCAATTTTTGTAATTTCGCAGGATTTAATAAAAGTTTTAGGAAAAAATCGTATAATTTAAAAATATATTCAGAAGTTTTGAAAATTTTTCGAAAATAATATAAAATTTGTAAAGATTCCAAAAGATGTAAAATAAGATGTTCCTGGGGAAACTTAAAGGGGTTTTTAAATGAAAAAAATATAGTTTTAAGAGAATCTTTCAAAAGATTTCAAAACAAATTTTGATTTATAAATAACAATTGAACAATTATTCATTTGCAACGACTTAAAATTGAAATAATTCAACTTCTAATTTGAAAAGTGTTCAATTTAAAGTAATATCGTGCATTTACAATTAATACAAATTTTGATTCGTTAAAACGATTACTTCAGACAAATAATTTGTTAAGAACAAGAAAAAATCTGCCTCAGCCCAGATTTGATCCGGGAATATGAATATCGCAAAGAGTGGAAATAGGCGCCCAAATTTTGCTGTTTAAAAGTAATCTTTTTCTAGTTTATGCTAGACTTCGAAAATCTTATGAATATTTTATACTTGTTGATTAATGATTATACCATGGCATACAAGACGCTGCATGTAAATATAAAAACATAGTTTCTATTTGAACATTTGTTAATTAAGTCAATAGCATTCATGATTAATATAATTACATAGTTTATAATAAAAATTCAAAGCGAAGAAATAACTTTAAACTTATTACCAACCACCCCCTTGAGAGTGGAGGGGGAAGGGGAATTATTGGATGGCCCCTCCCAAAGCCCTTCTCTGGATCCGCGCCTGTTTACTGCTGACATTCGCCAAACTAATTTCATGTCTGCCCAGGATGCACCACGTGAAGGTTGTCAGTCAGATTAGAATCCCTTACTTTATTTACACCAGACATGCCCAACTCGGGGAAATCCCCTCCGGGAACACATATTCCGCGTCCACCTCTCTTTCTCCTAGACAGCGGAAGAGGTGGTAAACGCTTGCGAGAATCTCTCCTCTGTGACGTACGCAAAAATATATTTCGGAGCCTTGAATGTGAGCATAATATAGGCAAAAAATGGTAGGTGTGCAAGAAGTACTTCATTTAAAAAAAATTGTTACAAAATTACAATAATTTTTTGCACACCCTTCTCCTGAAAGAAATTAGGTATCAATTTTTTTTTTTTAATTGTCTTAGTACCTTCTAGAATATATATTTGAACCATCAAAATCGGTTGAGCCAATTTTGAGAAAATTGATTTTTTTAATTTTTCAAAATTTATTTATAATTGTTGTAAAAAATTTTTTTTGAACTTGACACTTGGGGTAAATTAGTTTCATAATGAAAGAAACTTATCCCCTAAATATGAAGCAAATACATGCGGGGGCACCCAGACCATGCTTATCCTGCTACGGCCAAAATTATTTTCGTTTAAATCTCCCTCCGGAATATTCGGGAACCATCCAAGATGATATTAACCACCTGCCAACTTTCTAGGAAAGAAACATTTTATAAAGATCTGACTCAGCTACCCTCGCTTACACTTTCGACGCTTTTCCAGATAAATTAATTTATTGCCTTATTTTTATCCTAATATTCCTAATAAATGACTCATTTTTCGCTTTAGAATATTCGAGTCCCAAAATCTCCTTTTCTAAGATTTGAATATGAATTCCCGCTAAATTTGTGGATATTTTAGGATAATGTAGATCCTTAACATTTCACCAGAGTGGTTGTCAGGGTAGGCATGCGATTCAACGAAAATCTATTTAATTGAAATGTCATTTCAACGAAACAGAGATATAGTTTGTACAGTGGTAAAATGTGTTTAAAAGGTGGCCGTGTATGTATTAAAAAGTCAGAGAATGATGTCAGAAGTGTCCAGTTGGTCCAGCGAATAAATAAATAACTAAATTGTAATAGACTGATTTCAGACAAATGAAAAAATAAAAAATTGTAACGCTAAGATATATATGATGTCCACAATTACTGTTGTCTTTGACAGTTATGCATAAGCAGGTAAATGTTTTTTAAAATTCTATTAATAATATGACGCTTAAAATTAAAATATGTTTGGCATTATTTAAATTGCACCTTTCGCTGAAATACCGAAGAAGAGATATCATTCTCCAGCAACATTTGTGAATTTTGGTTCAATTTTTGACGAAGCGAGGAATTTCACCGCATTCCTACTGAACAAGCCTACATAGTAAACTACATGGGAACCTACGTGGGAACCCATATGGGATCCTTTTTTGAATTCCTATCTTAAATTACGATGTGAGATAGGATGGGAAATATTTTTTGGGTTTCCACATGGGTTCTTACGTGAATACCGTTATGGAAACGTATGAATTGTTCCTACATGAAATCTCACATGGGATTAGAAATTATTTAAATGAAATATGTTTTGGAAGTTTTGGGTGCATAGTCGGCAATCTTAAAACCGATTTTTAAAGTGGTAAATCTCCGCAGCGGTTGCTTGCAGAGAGATGGCCATCTCTCCGGCCGGCGTTTTGTGACATTAAATTATTTATAAATAGGAGTATTTGACAATTTTTTCGAAAATATTGGATGGGCACTTTAAACAAAAATCGAATTTATATAGTCTATTACCGACAGGGGTCAATTGACCCCTATCGCGTTTTGGCTGGTATTTCATTACAAAACATTTTCGGACTATCAGTTCTACTACCGTTGCCTAAAGTTCTACGTTTATAGTAAAGCGCTAGGAATAACCACATTTGCAGTAAGTTGAAATGCACGGCGTATACTCGGATCGGGGAGTACAGCGCAGCGGTACCAAACGATTTAGCTTGCTGTTGCAGTAGCAGCAGAAGCGACGTCGGTAGGACTACGCTGGGGTAGGCAAGCATTTTCACATCTTTGTTGTACTTTTTCAGGACTCACTACTCTTCTCCACTTATATTAACGATGTACTATGAATATAGCATACTTCTATCATTAACTTTTGACAGTAGAAACTTTTTTAAATCATTATTTGACACCCAAAGCAGGTAGCGGTCAATTGACCCCTCGTGGTAACCAAAGGTGGCAGAAAATCCCGGTACTTCTAGTGTTAAATATTAATTGCAAACCCATCCACGTAGGAACCTTCATAAAAACCCATGATAAGAACCGATATAGATTCCCATTCTATATTTCTATCTAGATCGTAATTTGAGACAGGAATTCAATAAAGGATCCCATATGGGTTCCCACATAGGTTCCAATGTAGTTTACTATGTAGGCTTTTTCAGTAGGGATATGTTTTTTGAAATGCTAGAGATAATATAAACGCATACATTTAAAATTCATATTCCAAAATTCAAAATAAACCCTTTGCTGAAAGGTTCAGAAGGAATTAACAAATAACGAAGACAATTGTTTAACAATGATTCAGAATTAGAGTGATGAGGTATTGTTTTCATAAGAGAGTATTTACCTGCTCATATATAACTGTCAAAGACAACAGTAATTGTGGAAGTCATACATATCTTAGCGTTACAATTTTTTATTTTTTCATTTGTCTAAAATCAATCTATTATAATTTAGTTATTTATTTATTCGCTCTTCTTCTGAAAAATAACCTCCAAAACAATGAGCACCCTGTCAACTTTTATGTACACTCATAACCTTACGATATGTCACCATCAGATCTTTATAATGACAATTGTCATTATAAAGAAAAATCATTTTCCGAATATTTTCAGGAAAAAAATGTACATTCCTTCTAAGAAAATTATTAATGTTCATCATATTTAAACATGAACATATATTTCTGAAACAATTTCTTCACTATTCACAGATGAAGAATCGTGAAATGCAGTCCAATTAAAACTTTCACTTCGCTTCATTTTCATAAATAAAGAATTTATTCTTTAACTGCTTTTTAGTGAACATTTCTATTTTTTCATTTGTCTACAATCAATCTATTACAGTTTGGTTTTTTATTTATTCACCCCACATAGCACACTTCCCGAAAAAACCTGGTCTTTTCTTAGGACTTGGTCCAAGTGGCTGGGAGAAAAACCCAGGTCTGCCCTAGGTTTAGACCTATACTTAAACCTAGGTTAAAACATAGGTTCATGTCCGCCGCGATTTTTTGGTTTTAAAGAAAGTGAATTAATGCGACAAATTTTGGACAGAGAATTTAATTTTTTTAATGAAAGTAGCTCTAATTCATATAAATCAATTTTATTAAAATTTGTATTAAAAAAGTGGTAGACCTAGGGTCCAGAAATGCCCAACTCGGGGAAATTCCCTGCGAGAACACATGTTCCGCGTCCCCTACTCTTTCTCCTAGAGAGCGATAGAGGTGGTAGACGCGTGGGAGAATATCTACTCTGTGACGTACGCGTCTACCACGCGCATGCGTCTACCACCTCTCTCGCTCTCTAGGAGAAAGATTAGGGGAGGCGAAACATGTGTTCTCGCAGGGAATTTCCCCGAGTTGGGCATGTCTAGGTCCTAGACATTTTACCTGATACATTTAAATTTGGGGGGTGGGGGGAGATTTTGAAACATTAGTGAAGAATGATTAAATTTTCTTAATAATTCCTCAACATTCCTCACTCAAGAGCATGTCGCTACGAAAAAAATGTATTTATTTTCTAAGTCCGAAAACGTTAATTAACGTCCCGAAGATCAAAAAGATATGGCGATCGGTACGCCGCGGCCGACTCGCAAATTAATTCGCGGTTCGACGTTGAAGCATTCTTATATCCTTGGCGATTAATCTCAGTTGCGAGAAAGGGTAGCACTGGTGCTGCACACCGCCCAAATGCGGAACTAATGTTCTCAATGAGCCTGCGCGGTTGAAGGGGCATTACTAGAGGGAAATTGAAACTAGTACCCAGATAACTTTCGAAAGACTATTTAGATTAGGAAGCATTCACATATTACGTAACACGTTTTTCGACCTTTTTACCCTCCCCCCTCCGAGTAACAGACCGTGTCATTTCCTCCCCCCCCCCCTCGCCGTTACGTAACATTTTTGGTATTATGTTTAAAACATAATAGACGTTTTCTAAATAAAAAAAGGTTTTGTAAGATGAAGTATAGAAATAAATAAAACAATATTTTGATGTAACACTGAATGCTTTTTCAATATTTTTTTTAGTAATTAAAATATTGAAGTTACTTAATGTACTTACTAATTGAAATTCACCAATTCAAAACTTTTTTTCAATACCATAATGAATAAAAAATTATATTAATAATAATACAATATAAAAATTTCAAATAAGTATTTCTTAAAAGTTTATTTTTAAATTTAAATAAATATAATTTTGATAAGATTCTTGAGAAAATTAAAAAAGATTTTTGAATTTTTCAGATTTGTCAAAAAAGAATCCAGAAGATTTTAAAGAACTTTTTTTATTTTATAGGATTTTACAAAATATAAGGAAAAATTCGAGTCTTTTTAAAAGATGTTTAGGACCTTTAGAAGTTTGGAAAAAATCAAGAAATATTTGATAAATTTTCGGAAATGTTTACAAGTTTTTAAATTATTCTAATCTATTTAAAATGTCTTAAATTCCTACAAATATTTTTAACTGACTCGTGTTTTTCTTAAAATTTTGAAAAATCATTCAAAATTTTAAAAAATTCACTTATAATCTTCTAAATTTGTCCAGGAATTTTAAGAAAATTTGTTTATTCTTTTGAAACCCTTCGAAATTCTTTTGCAGCTTCTAAAGTTTATTTTTGAAATCTTCAAAAATCTACATATCTAAAGATTTTGTAAAGTTCGAAATTCTTTTTGAATCTCTTTAATTATTCTAAATATTTCTTGAATTTACTCGATTTTTTTTATCTTACCAAATTGAAACATTTTGCTTTAAAATCTTCTACACTCTTTTTAAAAATTTTAGTAAATCGTTTGATATGTTTAAAAACCTTTTTTAATTTTCTCTTAAAGTTCATTTTTCAAAATGAAAAATCATTTAAAATTTTCAGACTACTCTTAAGAAAATTCTTTTTTTAATCTTGTCTGACCTTCTCAACCTTCTAATCTTTAAAAATTCTTCAAATTTTTCCTGATTTTTTTTAAATTCTGCTAAATAAAAAAAAATGCTTTAAATCTTTTAGATTCTTCCTTGACAATTTTTGAGATCTTTTAAAATCTTTTGAAATCTTTTTAAGTAATCTCTTAAAATTAATTTTTCAAAATAAAAAGTTATTTTAATTTTTCCTAGGAACCTACATTTTTTTTCATTTCCGTGAAATCTTACAAAATTCTTCAACAACCTTTACAAATTTTAATTATTTTTTAATCGTTTCAAATCTTCTGAATATCTGTTAATCTTACTCGATTTTTTTCTAAAATTACGTAATATGGCAAAATTGCAAAATTTTGCTTTGAAATCTTGTATACAGTCTTTTTACAAATTTTAGGAAATAATAAAAAAAAATTTGTAATTTTTTTTTTCAGTTTTCTCTTAGAATTCATTACAAGACAATCATTTAAAAATTTCCCATGAATCTTAAGAATATTTTGTTCATTCTCTTGACACCCTACAAAATTTAGTTTACCTAAAAATTTTTTAAATCCTGAAAAATCAAAAAAACTCTCAAAGTCTTCCATATTCTTTTTCCACACATTTTAAAATCTTCAAAACTTAAAATTATTCTTTAAAAATAAACCCTGAAACATAAAAAATTTTTCCAGAAATCTTGAGAAAAATTTGATCTCCTCAAATCTTTCATAATTATTAAAACGCATCTAATTTTTTTCGAATTCGTCAAAGAATTTGTTGCCCATAATTTTGAAAATGTAAGAAAGTTCACAAATTATAGTGTAGTAGAGAAATGTTAAGGACAGAATCCTTTCCCATTATAAAACAATCATTTACAATTTAAATTTTCTCTTCTATCAATAATGTTTAGAAATAAGTATCCCGGAATCGAGTCCGGTTCTTGGGAGGATTCGACTCCTTGCGTTCGAGAATCGATTTTTTGGAGTCGAAAGCCACCTACCCGGAATCGACTCCAGAATCGACTCTCGGCGCCGGGATTCGACTCCGAGAATCGAATAATAGATATTAAGAATTAATTTGAGTAAATATTAATTTCAAATAATATTAGGTACAATGAATTATTTATTTTAATTGACATTAACATTAATTCATTAATTAGTAATTTAGATTAAAATTAATTATGTGGTTTAATTAAACTTAAGTATTAACTTAAATCAAATTTCAAATATTCGCGGGCTTTCATAAAGGGAGGAATCGGAGTCGAAGATTCTATTCCCACGGTCGATTATTCGCTTCCCGGAACCTACACAGTTTTCCAGCACCGAAGAATCGAGAATCGACGCCCTCTTTCGGCTCCGCAACCCTATTAAGAAACATGTAGAAATAAATTTTATGATGAAGTGAAATTATTTATTTAGAAATTTTAATATACAAAGTTGATAGTGCAGAAAATTCATAAATTAAAAATGTTACGTAATCGGGTAAAAATACCCCCCCCCCCCCACATGACAGACCGCAACGAAACACGAACCCCCTCCCCCCCTTTCAATGATACATAATATGTGAACGCTCCCTTATGTTGAAATTTAACACACAATTTAAAGGAACAAAAAGAAAGATCGAGTTCGTTAACCAGCATTTTTTTGCTAATGGTTCGGGTTTCAACCATCAAAAAGTAATCAACAATTCAATTTCGCGGTCACACTATGCAACATATGAAAAAAGATCAATCAACAAAAACTATGCACCAAAAAAAGAGCCATAAAATTTGTACCGATCACTTTTTTATAGAATGCGTAGTTTTTATTTTAATCGTAAAAAATAACATAAAAAAAGGTAAAAATAAATTTTTTGAAAAACGACACGAGCTATGAAAAAAATGAACAGAAAAAAAGTTTTTCAGCCAAAAAAGGGCTACAAATTTTTTATAAATTTTTTATAAATTAGATGTTTAAAACATGCACAGTATTGAAATTAAATTAAAACCTAACATATGTTGACCTGCTTAGATGCAATTGAGTTAATACAATCATTGAGTCATTTTCTTATTGCTATAATTGACCATTATTAAAATTTGTTCTCTCTAAAGGCTCAACTGCTCTCAAATTCTGTATAAAATGAGCCCAGGATGCATTTGGAAAAATTTGAAAACATCTTATCTGTAGGAAAATAAAAATAAAAATTGAATAAATATATATTTTAAGGAACTTTTATAGAAACTTTATGGTTATACGTTTCAAATATTGACAAATCAGAAAAATAGGTTTAAAATGAGCCCAAGAACATTAACAAATATTGATTATTACGGAAGTTGTTGAAAATTTAAGAAAACATTGAAATTTACACTATTTTGGCAATGTCGATTTAAAAAATAGACAAATTCGCTACATCCTGGGCTCATTTTATACAGAATTTTGAGAGCATTCAACCCTTTAGAGAGAATAAATTTTAGCTCTGACATAATTAAAATTAAGAAAACTTTATCAGCCACCAAAAAAGAGGTGGTCGTAAACTTTTGCACGACAGTGTATTTTTGAACAAAGTTATGTGTTGCTAATTTCCAATTATTTAACTTCAATTAGATTTGGAAGCTGTACATATATAATCTTTATACTGTGTTGCGAGGTCGGCATGCGCGCGCGCGCGCGAGAGAGAGAGAGAGAGAGAGAGATAAAGAGAGACGGCGATAGAGGGTAGTTCACAACAGCGCAGCGCTCCAGCGCGCACTTGCAACCATAGTTCTTGCTGAAAATAATTTAGATGGAAACACGACGACGTACCGGCGAAACGCCCACATTGAGTGGAAGGATCGACTCAGGGATGACGTGCTAGACTGCTACGATGCCAGCATTATCCCTGTCCGCGGAGGCTTTATGGCGCGTATGCACACTCTGTGGTGCCAGAAACACCCAGAGCTTCAGCACGTTTCGCATCAGTCTTTGCGAAATCAAGCCGACTACCTCCGGAAAAATGGATATGTACTCGGAGCGCTTCCCCAACCGCTGCTTTATGAAGCTGCAGAGGAAGATGAGGAAGCGACATTGAGACCAACCGCAGAAAGCAGGCACCTTCTGAGAGATGATCGCAATTTCATTACTAGAAGGAACATTAACATGCAAGTTCCTTCTAAGCCCCAAGATCTGGCTGAAATGGATGCCTTCCTTCGTGGAGATATCTCGCAAGAGTCCGACCTCTGGACCATCAATTGCTCAGTTTATGGTGCTGCGAGAACTTTGGCTGATTCAAATCGAAGGCTGAAACCAACGATGGATCAAAAAACCAAAAGACGCTTGCATCAACTGAACAAGAAGATTGGATGGGCAAGACAGAATGCGTCCCGTGTTCAATGTGTGATTGACTACATAACATCTGGTAGACCGTTTACGGAAAGGGTTCGAAAGTTCGCCCAAGAACTAAGGATCTTAAATCACACACTAAACAAGTCAAAGCTGCTGACAATCAAGCAGCATATTGTTAAGAAAATACGGCTGTTATCTGACGCAGGGAGGAGAATACAGAAGAGGGAGAGATGGATCAGGGAGAATCAACAGTTTCTCGCTGACCCATCGCGCCTCTTCAGCGATCTACCTGTTTCTGTCAAAAATCCACCCAAGCCCAAGGAGGTAGAGACTTTTTGGAGAGAGGTGTACAAGATCCCGAAAACACTAGAGTTGAAAGAAGATACTGAAAATATCATCCGGTTCAAGGAGTTTTGCGACAACCTAATAAAATCTGAGGAGGAATGTCCATCAATCACTGCCGAAGAGGTGAAAAAAACACTTAGAAGCACGAAGAAATTTTCCGCTGCTGAACCAGATTGTATCAAGAACTTTTGGTGGAAGAAGTTTACTTTTACACACCAACATTTGGCCCGTACATTCACCTCATATTTAAAGTCGGAGACGCCCATTCCGCAGTGGCTGGTGTTAGGACGCACTATACTCCTGCCAAAAAAGGCAACTTGTCCAACCCAGAGAATTACAGGCCAATAACTTGTTTGAACACGCTGTATAAGATCTTTACAGCTGTCCTCAACAACAGGATTGTTCGACGAATTGAGCCTGTATGGCGAGAGATGTACGATCAACGTGGCTCGAAAAAAGGTGTAGTAGGCTGTCGAGAGAACCTGCTGATTGACAGGTGTGTCTGTAAAGACGCTGCAGCCCATCAGCGCGTCCTGTCAATGGCCTGGATTGACTACCGGAAAGCTTTCGATTCAACCTCTCATAGACTTATCATCTGTCTGTTGGAAAGCTTGAAGGTATATCCACACATAGTGAGATGCATAGAGAGATTGATGCCTCTTTGGAAAACTAGATTTACTATCTCATCTAGAAATTATCGTGTGACAACGAACAACGTCACCTTCCAGAGGGGCGTCTTTCAAGGTGATACCATGAGCCCTTTGCTTTTTTGCATCACACTTTTGCCTCTATCTCTCGCACTACGAAATTCTCCTGGATACCTCTGTGGCGACACTAATAAGCGCGACCATAAGGTCACTCATGTATTTTATATGGATGACCTGAAGATCTATGCCTCTGGTAGAAGCAAACTTCAAACTGCTATAAATATTGTCAAGAACTACACAGGAGAGATTGGGATGGACTTCGGCTTGGAAAAGTGTGCCAAAATTTATCTGAAGAAAGGAAAGATTACTGGCGTTCCCAAGGACCCTGAGCTTGTGGATATAAGTGTTATCAGACATCTTAATACTGGAGAGACCTATACATACCTGGGCGTGCCTCAAAACCGCATTCAGGACGTAACATCAGTGAAGGAGTCTCTCCGAAGCAGGTACAAGCATCTTCTTCGACAGATTTGGTCTTCCAATCTGTCGGCGTTGAACAAGGTATCTGCGACTAATATGCTTGCCGTCCCGGTTCTACTCTACTCGTTTGGGGTAGTTCAATGGACGAAGAACGAGCTTAAGGCCCTTGATGTCATTACACGTAAGATCATGCATATGCATAAAAGCTTGCATATCAATTCGTAAAGATGGTCAGGAACCACGAGATGATTGGCTTCACTTCTAAAAACCAAAGTGAAGAAAGCAGAGGTTGGAAATTTTCACCAAGAGCTACTTGACAAGAAAATGCACTGAAACTTTCACAGAAATGTAGAAAAACAGTCCTTGTCGAAGGAGCAAACTTTTGCTTTCCTCAAATCATCAGGGCTTAATTCAGGTACAGAGGGTTATATCTTCGCATGCCAGGACGGTGTCATTTCCACCTTAGCATACCGTGAGCGCATTTTATGTCAAGAAGTTCCCAGTGATTGGTGCAGAGCGTGTCATGCACACGCTGAGTACCTAGAACACATACTATCAGGGTGTCCGACCCACGCGGGAACGACGTATATCTATAGACATAATGCGGCCCTAAGAGTGCTTTATTACCATCTTTGTCGCTCTTACGGTGTTGGCCGCGACCCTGCCCTGCCGAACGCTCCAAAGGAGATAGAGTCGATTGTCCGAAACGAGAATTGCCAAATTTTCTGGAACTACGATTTTCGGGCAGCAGTCTCCGTTGCGCACTCGAGGCCTTACATTGTTCTCCAAGACTTCGAGAAACGAACTATATTCGTGATCGAATTCTCGGCTCCGTCCGAATACAGCATCACTGCAAAGGAGAAAGAAAAAGAGGAGAGGTATCAAGACCTTAAAAGAGAGCTACAACGACTGTAACCAAAATATTCGGTACAAGTAATTGTCCTTGTGATAGGTGCTCTCGGAGGTGCTCCTTGGGTCGCTTCGTGTCCTCAAGACACAAGAGGGTTTCGCCGGCCTGTCGTTGTGATTTCGTCGTTGCCTATGACCACCCATCTCACGGTTTTGAGACGTGGCCGTGAGTGTGATTTACCGCAGTGCTACTGGGGGCTGTTGACATTTTTTGGATGGCAGTTGCTCTTAGTGGGAGCCTGCGGTGGTTGTTTAACTTTTTTTTTAAATTATTTATATATATATGTCTGTGCGGTTATATGCGTATGGATATATACATGTATACACGTAAATGCGAAATGAAAATGAATGTTTGATAAAGTTAAATTTAATGTTGAAAAAGGTGTGCGTACTGCAAATATAACTTCAAAATATTTTCATAATCAAAGTTGAGTTAAAAATGTTGTTTATTTAAACAAAATATGAATGAATAAATTTAAATGTTGTGATCACAATACTAATTTAAAATCAATATTTTACAGCTGACAAGTCTTTAGCAAACTTGTGGGAATATTTAACGGATTCCTTCGGGTAAAACAAATACCACCAAGGAGAAAAGTTTTGATCGAAGTAGATAATGAAACACTCTACATCATACCTGAGAGCAAAATAGAAGGTTATAGAAGAGGTTAGATTATTGAAAAATTAGACTTGGCGAGAAATATGAAAAGTGATGAGTGTTTAAAAGATGAGAAAGATAAAATTGCATGCATGGAAGAGGGAGACGGCATAGGTGCGTATGTGGGCTAGCACACATACACATTAGGGTGGCCCAAAATGACACACTTTCGATTTTTTATTATTTCTGACTGGAAACCTGTTCCTCATACTGAAAAACTAATGTCCATTTTTTAAAATAAGTTTTCAACAATATTTGGAGGTGCCGCCACGCTTTCAAAGATTCCGGTTAAATAATCTATCGAAGTTCATAAAATCGTCAACTGTCCAAGGAAACGTTAAATTTTCCTGAGCACCTTTGTTACAGTAAGCGGATTATGGGAAAGTGGGCGAGGCACTTACCTGCGAATTTTAGGGTCTTGGACTCAGGTTATCGGAACTGACAATGAGAATTTGAAGATTTCTTCTACCTGTGCTAGTCTACTGCCTACTTTTCTGAACTTCCAAACATTTTCAATAAGAGGATTTGTTTCAGAGGGATTGATCTGACGAGTTTGAAGGAGCATTCATAAACTCTCCTTTACAAAATATTTGATAGTTTCACTCATTTTTTACAAAAACAAATTTATTTGTTTGAACAATTTTCATCAAAAAGTATTAGTTATTGAACATTGTTATCGATGAAAACAATTAACTAGTTGAAAATTTTTTATTCTTCAAATTTTTAATGTTTCAATAATTGAGAATAATTATTTGTTTAAACAATTTTTATAACAAATTAATTGTTATGAAATATTTTTATCGATAAAAACAATTAACTAGTTACAACATTTTTGATTTTTCAAATTTTGAATGTTTAAATAATTGAGAATAATTATTTGTTCAAACAATTTTTATAAAAAAATTATTTTTAGTAAATATTTTTATCGATAAAAACCCATTTATTAGTTACAACATTTTTAACGCTGCATAATTTTAAATGTTTAACTAATTGAGAATAATTATTTGTTTAAACAATGTGCAACACAAAACAAATGTATGAGAACATTTCGTGAATATTGTTATTGATAATAATCTTTTATTATTCAAACAACTTTTATGAGACGATAATGTTGATTGTTTAAAAAATAATAAATAAAAACTAAATGAGTTCATGTAAACATCCTATTTATAATAATTTCGGATACGAAATTAATATTTACTGTCTTTATGATTGGGATAGATATTTCGAGAGAAATTTGTAGGTATAGACTATATTAGACCATGGATGGATGAGCCGAGGCAACACGCCCACCATAAAATATGTAATTTATGGACTACCTGAGTCGCTTACGTCCGAATCATTTCTGGTTTTTGGTAATAATCTTATTGATGTTAATATTTAAATTATACGATTTTCAAAAGGTCGCATCCTGAATCTACGAGAAACAACTATTTTAATTTTCAGCGATAACAAACAATATTTAGGGTCTGAAACAAGCTCTTGAAAATCATGATTTTAAGCAAAAACAGACATGTTTGAGACTTAAAAAATAATCCTAAAAATGATTTGTTTGACATCTTTTTTTTACAGCACTTTCTTCATTACTGAATAAGGCGTTTCCAAAATTTCATTAGATTCTTCAAATAATTTATATGTTAAATTTGAGCATGAAGAAAAATTGACATTTTTCTATGTTAAACTCCATATGAAATTAATAACCTTGGCGGCACCTCTAAATATTATTGAAAAATTATTTTAAAAAATGGACATTAGTTTTTCAGTATGAGGAACAGGTTTCCAGTCAGAAATAATGAAAAATCGAAATTGCGTCATATTGGGCCACCCTAATACACATTAGGGTATATAATATTCCGAATTTCAAATGCATTTCATCAACTTCCCTTTTTTCTTTAACAAACTGAAATAATCCTTTTACATCATTGCAAAACAATAAAGTTTCTGCAGTAGTTGCAGTATCGTTATTTTTAGTGTAAATCACATTACACTCTTTCATACTGAAATACAAATCAAGAGAATGGTTCAAAGTTTTTAATTTTTGTTTTAAATCTGGTTGAAATAATTTTCTGTCATTCGTAGCGACGCGAAGAGCTGCTGTAATACCATGTACTTGATTCGTTGAAAGCCCATAACTTGTTCTAATTTTTAAGACATCTTCCGCAGAAACACGCTTCCGTTTTTTGCATTCTGATTGCTGTTCAGTCAAAGAAATTTTCAAAGGCTTTCCATGTTTCTGAGATAAAGCGATTAAAGTATTTCTATCTGATTTATTTTCCTCAACGTTTGTCGCTTTTTCATTTGAAATTACTTTAATCAAATGACACACCAAGTGTTCTTTTTCGTTGAGGGGTATATCGTTTATAATATGATCTTTTAAATGTTCGTAATGCTTCGGTGTACAAGAAAAATGTGATTTTCCTACTACTAATTCTGAATGGCACTTTTTGCAGTATCTTGTTTTATTTCTTTCTTTCGCATCTGATGTGTTTTTTACGAAATTGCTTTGTCCTGGTGTTCTCACTAAGTTACATAAGTCGCATTCGCATAATCTACCTTCTTTCGATCTGGTTTTTTGATTGATTGATTTGAATGTAGAATAATCTGGTAATTTTATACTCACTTTAGTTTCATCACTTTTGACCGAACGATAAATAAGGATTCTGCAGGCATTACAAACAACTACAGGGAGGCGATTATCTTCAGCATCATATCTCACAATCTTTTGAATAAGATTTTTCAAAGGATTACTAATCTTGAACAATTGTTTCTTTTTTTTAAGACAAAGATGGCAAATTTTCGCACGGTTTTCATCATGATTTCCAGCATGGTCTTTAGATTTTGCAGACATATTTTACGATTTTTTCACAACAACGCACTTGGTCAAAATATTCAAAAACACTAAACAACTGCAGACTGCGCGATGCACTATTGGCAAAGATATCTTGCCTACTAATGGGTTGCAAAAATTATTTTCACGGAACTTGTTCTAGATATGTTTACATTAGGTAAGAGAATCCATCAATGTTTACATTCACGTGTTGTTGTGTCTTGTCGTGTTCACACAGGCATGTATGATGATAGGTATATTTCAAGACGTACTTCAAAGACTTTATTATATTTTAGGAATTTATTATATTTTTTATAAAGTTTTATTTTGAAAAGTTGAAATTTTAATTTCTTAAGATTCTTTTTTAATTTTTATAATGTTTTTAATCAATAAAATGCAGAAAAAAAACAATTTATTAAATTTTTTGAAAAATTCTATTTTTCACCCTTAAAAAACATTTTTCTAAAAAACGGCTCGGGGGATTTGGCTCAAAATTTGTTTCCACCGTGAGAGAAGAGGTGAACAAAGGGGACAAGGTAGCCGATCAATTGAAAATTCATCGTGAGCAGTGATCTGAACAGATTGATAGAATAAATTCAGTCGTTAATAAACTAGTGAACACATATGATCTAGAAAAGGATGAAAACAGACAGGTAATAGACTCAGATGACATTTCAATTGACTATGAGCTACCAAACGAAAATTCTGATTTGAAAGACAAAATTTATAACGAGGTGAGAAAATAAATTAATAGTTTGATGAAGACCGATTCAAATCAAGATAAAGAAAAATTTCTATCGGAGAGGGAATCTGTTGATATAAGAAAATAAATTCGCGATTCCGTAAAAGAGTGTTTAAATAATTTTAGAGGTGAAAGTTCAAGTTCGCAACAACCTCATTAAAATAATTCTTTGAATAATCAAATTAACGAAACTCTTAAAGTAGAATAAAGTTCGAACATTTCTTTGATTATTATCTATCCTCTGAACTCAGGGTTCGTGGTTTATTACATATAATTGATAAAACAATTGAAATGAGTGAATTTGATGATATTCAATTAGAAGATCAAAAATTTAAAGTTCGGGATATTATGATCAATCATCTTGACCAACATTATCACTCGAAGGTGATGTATCTTAAAGATCCAGTCGAGATTCTAAATAAATTAAAAGATTTAAAAAGGTGTAAAGTTAATTTGACATCTCATTCGGTACGAAAGCTAGTCTATAATATGAAGCATATTATAGGAAAGACGAGCGCGACACAATTTTGTGAAAATTTTGAAGAGGTAGTTAGAAACTCCGAAAATTCTCCCGGTGCTACTCCCCTTTAGGAAGAGGAGATAAGAGATGCGTTTTATAACGCAGTTATGATGTCTGTACCACAGATACAAGTAATTGATTTTGTAAAAAGGGGTACAAATGAAATCAGTCTCACATACGACCAATTAAAACTGCTTGTTCTACAAGACGAAGCAACGAACGCGCAGGTGCTTTGAATGCCAGGCATATGGACATACTGGTGCGAATTGTCCACGAAAAGGCTCAGGGATCATGCAGTGTTATAACTGCTTGGAATTCACAACACACAAGGCTGCTGAATGTCCAAATGCAAGAGTAACGGAGAGACCTGTTCAACGAGATGAGTCATTCAGAGGTCATCGTAGGTACAATTATCAATCTCGAGGCAGATATAATTTTCCAAAGAGAATCTTGAAAAGAAAGCCCGACAATGATGCAAACAATTACAAATCAAAGAGGGGTCGATGGAATAAATTTAGAGGCAGAGGTAGAGGAAATTGCAAAAAGGTAAATAATCGAGGAAATTCTTCTGGAGATAAAGGAAACTCCACTAAAGAGAACAGTGGAAACACAGCTGAAAACAAGACAGTAAAGGTGAGCACAATTCTCAAAATTCAGCTAATAATTATCCGTTTAATGTTAAGAGAAATTGCGTATTCAATATAACTGAAAATGATAATCAAAGTAAATTCTTTTCCAAGTTCTTAGCAGACACAGGTGCGACTGAGCACCTCACTAACTCGAAAATAATTTTCAAAATCTTAGATGAGTCTGAAAAAATATTTCGAATAAAATGTCAAAACTCGATGAGATAAAAACGAATGACAGAATAGAAAATGAGAAACTAGAATCAGACGCGTTTCTTTCTCATATTATGAACAAAGGTTCAGAACAGATCGAAAGTCAGATTGATGATGAGACATACTATGCTTTGTTGACTAACATTAATTTTGATCCTGCAAATTATAAAGAAGCGATGCAATCTGAAGAAAAAGATTTTTGGTAAAAGGCTATAGATGACGAATTATAATCCATGGTGAAAAATAAAGTTTGGAAAATAGTAAAACGTCCAGTTGAAATGACCGATGGTAGAAAAGCAAACATAATTGATTCAAGGTGGATATTTAAACGTAAAACGGAATCAGAAGGTAAAATTAAATACAGGGCGCGTTTAGTTATTCGTGGATTCAAAGATAGGAATTTTCACGAGTTGAGAGAAACCTATGCTCCGGTTTCTAGATTACCATTGATAAGATCTGTATCAGCAATAATTAATAAATATGACCTAGAGGTATGTCAGTTAGATGTTAAGACAGCTTTTCTCAACGGTACGATAGACGAAGAAGTATACATGGAAATCCCTGAAGGCGCGCGTATTATTCAGATGAAGAAAAACACGATCAAGTGTGCGAAATCGAACGTGCTTTATACGGTTTAAAAATCAGTCTCAAACGTTGGAATATTAGATTTACTGAGGTCGCTTTAAAAATAGGACTTAAAAACTCCGATTTAGAACCGTCTATGTTTATCTGGGAAGAAAAAGAGAATCTTTCGGTTCTATTATTATACGTAGATGATATTCTTCTGGCGATTAATAACACAAGAAAGTTGAATGAAGTTATATATGAATTTAACAAAGAATTTGAAATGACAGTATTAGGCGAGCCTAAAGAATACTTAGGTATTTCAATAAAACGTGACAAAAAGAATAGAATCATGGAAATGAATCAAAAAAAGTATGTAGACAAAATTCTGATCAAGATTCATTTAGTCAAGCACATGCTCAGAGAACACCAATGGTCACAGCTCAAGTTGCGAATAGGGACAGAAAGAAGCGGGAAACTAAGTGTAATGCTGATACACTAGTTCAGACTCAAACTAAAGAGAACATTCCGTATAGAGAAGCAGTTGGTGTTTTACTATATATGGCAGGTGCGACTAGACCAGATATTTCCTATGCTGTAAATGTCTTGAGTAGACAGCAAGTCAATCCAACAGCAGATGATTGGAAATTGGTCCAAAGAGTTTTTCGGTACCTGAAAGGTAACCCTGCTTAAAATGACGGATAGGATTCGATAGAGTCAGATACAAAACCGGATAAAGGTGCGGATAGCCCACGTCAGATTTTATTCCGACTCTATCTGGATCTCTTTCGGTTCGTAAAATCTTAAACAGAAAACTAGCGACTCTATCCGGATTTTAATCCGGATGACATATGGAAAATAGCATTTTATCTGGCCCTATACGGAACTTTGCCGGAACTTAAGTTGGAAGACTCTTTTCATCTAAGTCCAAGAACCGTTTTCTATCTGGATCCATCCGGCTTTGAAGCGAACATCGGAAACATAAAACTGAATTATTTGCTCGACGGAATCTTATGCGGCCCTATCTGAAACTGTATCGGAACTTACATTAGAAGACTGTTTTCGTTTAAGTTTAAAAACGGT